>CM019176.2:37770785-37786043 GCA_009739505.2 Apolygus lucorum
ACACGGCTACTGCATTTCTGGTTACAACAAATATATGCACGTATTTGTGATGGATTGATGAAAACGAAGACTGAAACCCTGATTGAACCAGATTGAACGTTTTCCATTTCACTGCATTATCATCAGATTTACTGACATTGTTATTTTAAACAATTTTATTATTTGAAACTCGAAAACACAGTAGTGTCGCCACAAGCTGCTCGTAAATCCCCGTGACAGGTTTTGAAACTATTGAGAGAAGAGAGGGGGCACCTGTTTAGCCCTCCTTCAGTTCCTGCCCGAACATTTATCGTTGTATCTCGCTTGAGGTGTGAACCTTTGAGGTGTCATGTGATCATTTTGATATCAAATTTGTAGTAAATGCTGTCCGAGGGGGAGTATCGCTAACTCGAGTTCCGTTTCTGAAATAGTACGAGTTTCGTCAGGTAATAAAATTAGTTACAATTCGGAAGGTTGTTCCTTTGCAAATCCAGTGTCCTTCCGACGAAGAGGAAGGTCAGCTTTCGGGAGGAGGACCCACCATAACATCAGAAGATGGGATAAACAACTTACGTGCCAGATTTAGTGAAAATCGTGAATTCAATAGTGACTCTGTGAACAATTATTTCGTGAAAACGTCGGAAACGCTCGGATGTTTGTGAAAACTTCGGTCATTCAAGTCTACGTCCGCCATTTTCAGGACGAGCCGAAAATACCTCGAGGGGAAAACCCTCCACCGGACCAGAGAGGATGGACGAGGCGAGGGGGGGTACACCCTTCCAAGGTCACGTACCTACGCACTTCCGAACGCGATGTTGCCGAATTTTTACGAGTGCTACGAGACACGAGTGGAGATCGTCGGAGACCTCCTGCTCCTCCACCCCCCTCACCATACGATCGGACAGGTATGATTTCAGGAATGAACTACACAATTTATTATTTGGACAAGCGAGAGTTATGAAAGCAATGGCTGACAAAATCTCTTAGAATCAAGAATCACCTCTTCAAAACGCTGCCCAAATGATTAAACTCTTTCTTTCTCATCTCCTCAAAACTTCAATCTTCGCTGGGGCATTGTCAACGAACTGAACACAAAGTTTTGAGCGTCACACATCACGTGTCTGAGACTACCTCAGCAAGTCACCTATCAAGCAACCCATCACCAGTACATTATTACTTGCTTTGCCTGCAACCAAGGAGGATACATCTCACCGAACTGTCCCCAAGAAGAAGCAGTCATCAAGACCAGGCCCGGGAGAATACAGAAGTCTGATGTCCAAGCCAGCAGAGAAGCACGTTGGCCTATGCGTTGCTAATCCAGAAGGCACTTTGTACTTACCGAGGTGATGTATTCACTATTTTTTGGTTTCTAATTTTCATATGAACCTCTGGACCATCGACCAAGATTAAAACAATTTCTAAGCCCCCTCCTCAAATTATTGGTTTATCATAGAAATCCAAAATTGAATAAAATTTGGCTGTCCGCGGCATTTTTTTTAGTTTCCATTGACTGATTTTGATGAAATTTAGTATATGGACTCAAATTTGGGGTCTAGTTGTGCCCTAAGATTTTGGTTGATGTCGGTCACTTGTGCTAAGGGTAAAATTTTTAAAACGCCCTAGCTCAAAAAAAAAAAAAAAAAAAAAAAAAAAAAAAAAAAATTGGTAATAAAGGTATTGTTTTTCCTTCAATTTAAGACAGTATCGAATTTTTGAGACCACACGGAGCTCTGTAGGACAAACCGTTCATTCCCTATGAGAACCTAAGGGTTGGACTTAAGAGAATCAGAAACACGAGTGATCTATGTAGAAAATTTATAAACCTTATGTAATCATATTCAGCCGTTTTCGTCTCAGGATCAGAATGCTCTCTCCTTCGTATGGCCATTATTTCTAAATTACAAGACACTTCCTTTAACAATATAGTTCATTTGCATGGAATAGGATCTGCAGTAACCATTTTCTAAATGCCAAAAACGAGTAGTTTAATTACCACCAATGGTCGTGATACCATGTTTGTTTCACATAGTGGCAGATAGAGCTGTCTGTCCAGTGCCCATAATTTTGGGGCGAGAAATTCTTGTGACAGATTATTATATGGTGATTATCCCAAATGCCGTGCAAATTGAGGAAGGACGATCCTCCTATCATGTCTTCTACTACTGAGAATATTTTACTGGACACTACTGGACTTTTATGAATGAAATTCGTGTTAAATCGAGGACACAATTCTTGGAATTGAGTCAAAAGTTTATTGGATAATGATATTAAGAGAGATAAGCATTCTGGAACTGATAACACTTGCAAATCTAATTATGAATTTTCTGATTTTTGATAGATCGATGTTCTCTGGATCGGTTTACAAAGGATGTGGGTGTGTTGTTCAGTGAGATCCCAGGCTGTCACACCATAACCGTTCCATTCTTTGATTTACCCACACATACAGACTCATTATCAGAAAATCGTCAAGTTTCACCAGTAAATGATGTGAATTTCAACGAATTACACACAGATATTCCTATTAGTCAAAAATCAAAACTCGTTAATTTTACAAAAATATTCAAAATTCTTCATCACAGGAGTTCTAACCACACGCATTACCACTGGAACATTTAAAATTCTTCTCATTGATTCAACTAAAACAGTACAACAACGTCCTTATAGACTCAGTCCTGTTCCTGTACAATGTGAATTAGTTCGAGAGCACATAAAAGAACTTGAAGATGCAAAAGTAATTTGTCCTAGCTCATCCCCTTTTTAGTCCAATAGGTACTTCTTGTTCAGAAAAAGACTGGAGGTTTTCGGATGACTGTTGATTTTCGTTCCTTGGATTTGAACACAGTCCCAGAACATTTTCCTTTGCCGTTGATTACTGATCAAATTGCTCGATTAGTGGAGCTAAGTATTTCACCATCTTGGATGCTGCCTGTGGATTTTATTAAAATTCCTGTTCAGGAAGACTCCATTGAAAAACTGTCTTTTGTAACACCAGATGGACAGTGGGAATTTTTGGTTTTACCTTTTGGGGTACGTAACGGACCAAGTGTCTATCAACGAGCTATCATGAAAGCTTTAGGAGTCTTAGCACATGATTATGTCACATGCAACATGTACGATAATTATGTTGATTTCTGCTAGCACTCCGAGTGAGGCATTAGAACGCTTAGATTGTATTCTGGGAATATTAACAGCTGCTGGTTTCTCATCCAATTTCTCTAAATGCTCATTTGTTGTAACTAAAATCAATATGTAGGTTATGAGATAGAGAACGGAGAGTTGCGACCCAATAAACTAAAGTTGAAGCTCTCACAAATTGCGACCTCCCACAACTCTTTGTACACTTCGCCAATTTCTTGGTCTAGCTTCAAATTTAGACAATTTGTGCATAATTTTGCACAGTTAGCAACCCCTTTGTTCCAATTGATGACAACAAAGGATGGAAGATCATGAAAAGGTTAGACAACATTTTATTGGCCTCCTAATTGCAGAGCCAATGTTAACCATTTTCAACCCTTCTTATCCAATTGAATTGCATATTGATGAAAGTTCTTTAGGTTTTGGATCAATACTGATTAACATCATTGATGAAAAGCCAAGACCTGTTGCATACTACAGCTGTTAGTGTCGTCTCCTCCGCTGTTTCAGTGGTTAGGCCTGACTTATTTTTGCGCCTACTTGCGAATTAAATTATTTGCAGTAAATCCGCCAGTAAATGTCCTGCCTAGGCGCTAAGTTTCCTAACTATCCTAGCCGGGGATTGGGTAAGCTGAAGTTTAAAGACGTATGACTGACCTGGCGATCCTCTTGGGTCCAGATAATCTTTAGAGATTTGTCCCATACGAAACTTTGTCAGCATGTGCGTCTGACAATAGCAAAAGAACCACTCTATCAGAATCACGTTACTGAAGGGTTTTTATTGAATTAATGGAACAAGAACTTGTAGAAAAACTATTTATTCAATAACGAAAGGTACGAGAGCGGTAAGTATGACTAGGCAGATAACGGACAACAAAACTAAATTAGAGTGGGGGAAACTTCTTCTTGTTCACTTTCAAATGTTTATTCACCGAACAACAGTTACCACTCTTAAGAGCTGAAGACCCTTGTTGTGGTTTATGCCGCAATTCATTCTCATAACTATTTACAAAGCTACCAATTCATTGTAGTAACTGACTGTGCTTCGCTTCGTGCAACACAGAATAAACAAGAACTAATACCACGAGTCCAAAGAAGGTGGTCCTTTTTGCAAGGTTTGAAAACCCATTGATGACAATAATGATAGTACTGTAACTTCGGAACCAATTATTGAAAATCCAAATGCAAATTCTTTGTTAATCAGCACCCTCATAGAGCAGCAACACCAAAAACTAAGACCTCATGGAAAACATCGTATATTGATCCTGATATTCAAAACACTTATGAAATTCATGGAAGAATTTTGTGTAGGAAAGTACAGAGACATACACGCCCAAGATATCTTCACATTGTACAACATTCACTACGTTATGCTGTTGTCAACAATGTACAAGAGTCTCTTTTCCATTTTGGATATGAAAAAAACCTTAGAAGCATTCTATTCACTAGCACACATGAATTTCGAGATACTGCTACTCGATTGATGCATAAGTCGATTTGACAGCATAAAGCTTGAGGTTAGAAAACGATTTGGTTTTTGCACAGATGGAGGGGAGGAATCTAATCATATTGGATAACGCTTATCGAGTACCAGTTTAAATTGTTAAAGTTTTACCAAATGACCGCTACTTATTGCAGTATGTTTCTGGAGGATCAAGGAAGTACTTGAAATACCCTCACGAACAGTTGCGCAAGGCTCCTAATTTTGATGGCTCTAGCACTATCCCTGATGATAGCAGGGATTTATCGAAGTAATTTTGACTTTCTTGACTGTTTTTGTTCATAGTGGACTACCCACTGCTCTTCCAAGGTGACTGTGGATTCGCCCAGTCTTGTTATTTTGTTGAATGTGGATTATTCCACCTATGTTGACTTTGGATCCCCAAGTCTTCTCAGTGATCATCATGTTGAATGTGGACTATCCCACCTATGTTGACTTTGGATCCCCAAGTCTTCTCAGTGATCATCATAATCATTTTCTCAGTCAAGTATGAGTCTAATTTTGGAATGTGGGCTGGAGTCTACCTTGCTTGGCACCCTTACGTTGGCTGCGTCATAGTTGGACCCTTGTTCTATGTCCTTCCCTTTACGTGGTCTACGTCTTACAGTCATTACTTTTCTGATAGTGTGACTGTCAAGCCCAAGTGAGATAGACAACCTTCCCAAGCAGTTCTTTTGAATGAGTTCCTTTTGAACGAGTTGCTTTTAATGATTCCTAACGACTGGATTCACCTGGCTCGAATATATTGATCAAAGGATAATTCCTGTACCTCCTTGCACAATTTGTTTGTTACTTGGAATTGTTTGTTCATTGAAATTTTCCTCGTGCCTCCAACCTCCACTGTGCATGTGCATTAATTTACTTGCCAGTTCTAAGCTGTTATTTTGAATTGTTTGCCTGAAGGGGAAACCCTTCACTTATGGAGACGGGAGTAGGCTGATATTCTCTTCACTAATGGGCTGTGTCTGGTCCCCTAGGTGAACTGAGCTCCCGAGGACGGAAGCAACGTCAGGATCGCCGTGTGATGGATTGATGAAAACGAAGACTGAAACCCTGATTGAACCAGATTGAACGTTTTCCATTTCACTTGCATTATCATCAGATTTACTGACATTGTTATTTTAAACAATTGTTACTATTTGAAACTCGAAAACACAGTAGTGTCGCCACAAGCTGCTCGTAAATCCCCTCGTGACAGGTTTTGAAACTATTGAGAGAAGAGAGGGGGCACCTGTTAAGCCCTCCTTCAGTTCTGCCCGAACAGTTATCGTTGTAGCTCGCTTGAGTGTGAACCTTTGAGGTGTCATGTGATCATTTTGATATCAAATTTGTAGTAAATACTGTCCGAGGGGGAGTATCGCTAACTCGAGTTCCGTTTCTGAAATAGTACAGTTTCGTCAGGTAATAAAATTAGTTTACAATTCGGAAGTGTTGTTCCTTTGCAAATATCACGTCTTCCGACGAAGAGGAAGGTCAGCTTCGGGAGGAGGAACCCACCCATAACATATATATATATATATATATAGCTACAAACTTTCTTAATTTTGGACAATTTTCATTTTTGAAAAAAGCATTCATATCAGAAATTTTGTGCTGAATCCGAATATACCATAATTACCATGATTTTCAATGTAAAAACCACAAAAAACGGGAAAAACCCATTTTTTTGGAGTTTTTTTTGAATTTTGGACCACTTTGGATTGTCCAAAATTGCTGGTTAACGAACTTGACCTATGGTTTGTTGTTACAAACATTTTGGCAAAACTAAAAAAAAATTTTTAAACAATTACTCAAGTTATCGTCCGGAATGACACATATATATATATATATATACATATGATTTTTGGAAAAACTTCAGGGATCGTTTCAGAATGTTCCAAAACGGATTTCAGTGTGAAAATTTTTCGAAAAAGTCGATTCTAAAAATTTTGAGGCCATTGCAATAGCTTCATTTTCCTTGAAAATTCGCTAATAATACGCTGCAAATTATTGCTGGGTATGCTTTGAAGATGTTAGGAGTCCATATTCATGTTCTAGTCGTCTCTACGAACTCATAGAGTACCCACACGGCTACTGCATTTCTGGGTACAACAAATATACGCACGTATTCATTATATATATATATATAGCTACAAACTTTTCTTAATTTGGACAATTTTCATTTTTGAAAAAAGCATTCATATCAGAAATTTTGTGCTGAATCCGAATATACCATAAATTACCATGATTTTCAATGTAAAAACCTCAAAAAACGGGAAAAACCCATTTTTTTGGAGTTTTTTTGAATTTTGGACCACTTTGGATTGTCCAAAATTGCTGGTTAACGAACTTGACCTATGGTTTGTTGTTACAAACATTTTGGCAAAAACTAAAAAAAAATTTTTAAACAATTACTCAAGTTATCGTCCGGAATGACACATATATATATATATATATATACATATGATTTTTGGAAAAACTTCAGGGATCGTTTCAGAATGTTCCAAAACGGATTTCAGTGTGAAAATTTTTCGAAAAAGTCGATTCTAAAAATTTTGAGGCCATTGCAATAGCTTCATTTTCTTTGAAAATTCGCTAATAATACGCTGCAAATTATTGCTGGGTATGCTTTGAAGATCTTAGGAGTCCATATTCATGTTCTAGTCGTCTCTACGAACTCATAGAGTACCCACACGGCTACTGCATTTCTGGTTACAACAAATATACGCACGTATTCATTATATATATATATAGCTACAAACTTTTCTTAATTTTGGACAATTTTCATTTTTGAAAAAAGCATTCATATCAGAAATTTTGTGCTGAATCCGAATATACCATAAATTACCATGATTTTCAATGTAAAAACCTCAAAAAACGGGAAAAACCCATTTTTTTGGAGTTTTTTTGAATTTTGGACCACTTTGGATTGTCCAAAATTGCTGGTTAACGAACTTGACCTATGGTTTGTTGTTACAAACATTTTGGCAAAAACTAAAAAAAAATTTTTAAACAATTACTCAAGTTATCGTCCGGAATGACACATATATATATATATATATATACATATGATTTTTGGAAAAACTTCAGGGATCGTTTCAGAATGTTCCAAAACGGATTTCAGTGTGAAAATTTTTCGAAAAAGTCGATTCTAAAAATTTTGAGGCCATTGCAATAGCTTCATTTTCTTTGAAAATTCGCTAATAATACGCTGCAAATTATTGCTGGGTATGCTTTGAAGATCTTAGGAGTCCATATTCATGTTCTAGTCGTCTCTACGAACTCATAGAGTACCCACACGGCTACTGCATTTCTGGTTACAACAAATATACGCACGTATTCATTATATATATATATAGCTACAAACTTTTCTTAATTTTGGACAATTTTCATTTTTGAAAAAAGCATTCATATCAGAAATTTTGTGCTGAATCCGAATATACCATAAATTACCATGATTTTCAATGTAAAAACCTCAAAAAACGGGAAAAACCCATTTTTTTGGAGTTTTTTTGAATTTTGGACCACTTTGGATTGTCCAAAATTGCTGGTTAACGAACTTGACCTATGGTTTGTTGTTACAAACATTTTGGCAAAAACTAAAAAAAAATTTTTAAACAATTACTCAAGTTATCGTCCGGAATGACACATATATATATATATATATATATACATATGATTTTTGGAAAAACTTCAGGGATCGTTTCAGAATGTTCCAAAACGGATTTCAGTGTGAAAATTTTTCGAAAAAGTCGATTCTAAAAATTTTGAGGCCATTGCAATAGCTTCATTTTCTTGAAAATTCGCTAATAATACGCTGCAAATTATTGCTGGGTATGCTTTGAAGATCTTAGGAGTCCATATTCATGTTCTAGTCGTCTCTACGAACTCATAGAGTACCCACACGGCTACTGCATTTCTGGTTACAACAAATATACGCACGTATTCATTATATATATATATAGCTACAAACTTTTCTTAATTTTGGACAATTTTCATTTTTGAAAAAAGCATTCATATCAGAAATTTTGTGCTGAATCCGAATATACCATAAATTACCATGATTTTCAATGTAAAAACCTCAAAAAACGGGAAAAACCCATTTTTTGGAGTTTTTTTGAATTTTGGACCACTTTGGATTGTCCAAAATTGCTGGTTAACGAACTTGACCTATGGTTTGTTGTTACAAACATTTTGGCAAAAACTAAAAAAAAATTTTTAAACAATTACTCAAGTTATCGTCCGGAATGACACATATATATATATATATATATACATATGATTTTTGGAAAAACTTCAGGGATCGTTTCAGAATGTTCCAAAACGGATTTCAGTGTGAAAATTTTTCGAAAAAGTCGATTCTAAAAATTTTGAGGCCATTGCAATAGCTTCATTTTCTTTGAAAATTCGCTAATAATACGCTGCAAATTATTGCTGGGTATGCTTTGAAGATCTTAGGAGTCCATATTCATGTTCTAGTCGTCTCTACGAACTCATAGAGTACCCACACGGCTACTGCATTTCTGGTTACAACAAATATACGCACGTATTCATTATATATATATATAGCTACAAACTTTTCTTAATTTTGGACAATTTTCATTTTTGAAAAAAGCATTCATATCAGAAATTTTGTGCTGAATCCGAATATACCATAAATTACCATGATTTTCAATGTAAAAACCTCAAAAAACGGGAAAAACCCATTTTTTTGGAGTTTTTTTGAATTTTGGACCACTTTGGATTGTCCAAAATTGCTGGTTAACGAACTTGACCTATGGTTTGTTGTTACAAACATTTTGGCAAAAACTAAAAAAAAATTTTTAAACAATTACTCAAGTTATCGTCCGGAATGACACATATATATATATATATATATACATATGATTTTTGGAAAAACTTCAGGGATCGTTTCAGAATGTTCCAAAACGGATTTCAGTGTGAAAATTTTTCGAAAAAGTCGATTCTAAAAATTTTGAGGCCATTGCAATAGCTTCATTTTCTTTGAAAATTCGCTAATAACTACGCTGCAAATTATTGCTGGGTATGCTTTGAAGATCTTAGGAGTCCATATTCATGTTCTAGTCGTCTCTACGAACTCATAGAGTACCCACACGGCTACTGCATTTCTGGTTACAACAAATATACGCACGTATTCATTATATATATATATAGCTACAAACTTTTCTTAATTTTGGACAATTTTCATTTTTGAAAAAAGCATTCATATCAGAAATTTTGTGCTGAATCCGAATATACCATAAATTACCATGATTTTCAATGTAAAAACCTCAAAAAACGGGAAAAACCCATTTTTTTGGAGTTTTTTTGAATTTTGGACCACTTTGGATTGTCCAAAATTGCTGGTTAACGAACTTGACCTATGGTTTGTTGTTACAAACATTTTGGCAAAAACTAAAAAAAAATTTTTAAACAATTACTCAAGTTATCGTCCGGAATGACACATATATATATATATATATATACATATGATTTTTGGAAAAACTTCAGGGATCGTTTCAGAATGTTCCAAAACGGATTTCAGTGTGAAAATTTTTCGAAAAAGTCGATTCTAAAAATTTTGAGGCCATTGCAATAGCTTCATTTTCTTTGAAAATTCGCTAATAACACGCTGCAAATTATTGCTGGGTATGCTTTGAAGATCTTAGGAGTCCATATTCATGTTCTAGTCGTCTCTACGAACTCATAGAGTACCCACACGGCTACTGCATTTCTGGTTACAACAAATATACGCACGTATTCATTATATATATATAGCTACAAACTTTTCTTAATTTTGGACAATTTTCATTTTTGAAAAAAGCATTCATATCAGAAATTTTGTGCTGAATCCGAATATACCATAAATTACCATGATTTTCAATGTAAAAACCTCAAAAAACGGGAAAAACCCATTTTTTTGGAGTTTTTTTGAATTTTGGACCACTTTGGATTGTCCAAAATTGCTGGTTAACGAACTTGACCTATGGTTTGTTGTTACAAACATTTTGGCAAAAACTAAAAAAAAATTTTAAACAATTACTCAAGTTATCGTCCGGAATGACACATATATATATATATATATATATACATATGATTTTTGGAAAAACTTCAGGGATCGTTTCAGAATGTTCCAAAACGGATTTCAGTGTGAAAATTTTTCGAAAAAGTCGATTCTAAAAATTTTGAGGCCATTGCAATAGCTTCATTTTCTTTGAAAATTCGCTAATAACACGCTGCAAATTATTGCTGGGTATGCTTTGAAGATCTTAGGAGTCCATATTCATGTTCTAGTCGTCTCTACGAACTCATAGAGTACCCACACGGCTACTGCATTTCTGGTTACAACAAATATACGCACGTATTCATTATATATATATATATAGCTACAAACTTTTCTTAATTTTGGACAATTTTCATTTTTGAAAAAAGCATTCATATCAGAAATTTTGTGCTGAATCCGAATATACCATAAATTACCATGATTTTCAATGTAAAAACCTCAAAAAACGGGAAAAACCCATTTTTTTGGAGTTTTTTTGAATTTTGGACCACTTTGGATTGTCCAAAATTGCTGGTTAACGAACTTGACCTATGGTTTGTTGTTACAAACATTTTGGCAAAAACTAAAAAAAAATTTTTAAACAATTACTCAAGTTATCGTCCGGAATGACACATATATATATATATATATATATACATATGATTTTTGGAAAAACTTCAGGGATCGTTTCAGAATGTTCCAAAACGGATTTCAGTGTGAAAATTTTTCGAAAAAGTCGATTCTAAAAATTTTGAGGCCATTGCAATAGCTTCATTTTCTTTGAAAATTCGCTAATAACACGCTGCAAATTATTGCTGGGTATGCTTTGAAGATCTTAGGAGTCCATATTCATGTTCTAGTCGTCTCTACGAACTCATAGAGTACCCACACGGCTACTGCATTTCTGGTTACAACAAATATACGCACGTATTCATTATATATATATATAGCTACAAACTTTTCTTAATTTTGGACAATTTTCATTTTTGAAAAAAGCATTCATATCAGAAATTTTGTGCTGAATCCGAATATACCATAAATTACCATGATTTTCAATGTAAAAACCTCAAAAAACGGGAAAAACCCATTTTTTTGGAGTTTTTTTGAATTTTGGACCACTTTGGATTGTCCAAAATTGCTGGTTAACGAACTTGACCTATGGTTTGTTGTTACAAACATTTTGGCAAAAACTAAAAAAAAATTTTTAAACAATTACTCAAGTTATCGTCCGGAATGACACATATATATATATATATATATATACATATGATTTTTGGAAAAACTTCAGGGATCGTTTCAGAATGTTCCAAAACGGATTTCAGTGTGAAAATTTTTCGAAAAAGTCGATTCTAAAAATTTTGAGGCCATTGCAATAGCTTCATTTTCTTGAAAATTCGCTAATAACACGCTGCAAATTATTGCTGGGTATGCTTTGAAGATCTTAGGAGTCCATATTCATGTTCTAGTCGTCTCTACGAACTCATAGAGTACCCACACGGCTACTGCATTTCTGGTTACAACAAATATACGCACGTATTCATTATATATATATATAGCTACAAACTTTTCTTAATTTTGGACAATTTTCATTTTTGAAAAAAGCATTCATATCAGAAATTTTGTGCTGAATCCGAATATACCATAAATTACCATGATTTTCAATGTAAAAACCTCAAAAAACGGGAAAAACCCATTTTTTTGGAGTTTTTTTGAATTTTGGACCACTTTGGATTGTCCAAAATTGCTGGTTAACGAACTTGACCTATGGTTTGTTGTTACAAACATTTTGGCAAAAACTAAAAAAAAATTTTTAAACAATTACTCAAGTTATCGTCCGGAATGACACATATATATATATATATATATACATATGATTTTTGGAAAAACTTCAGGGATCGTTTCAGAATGTTCCAAAACGGATTTCAGTGTGAAAATTTTTCGAAAAAGTCGATTCTAAAAATTTTGAGGCCATTGCAATAGCTTCATTTTCTTTGAAAATTCGCTAATAACACGCTGCAAATTATTGCTGGGTATGCTTTGAAGATCTTAGGAGTCCATATTCATGTTCTAGTCGTCTCTACGAACTCATAGAGTACCCACACGGCTACTGCATTTCTGGTTACAACAAATATACGCACGTATTCATTATATATATATATAGCTACAAACTTTTCTTAATTTTGGACAATTTTCATTTTTGAAAAAAGCATTCATATCAGAAATTTTGTGCTGAATCCGAATATACCATAAATTACCATGATTTTCAATGTAAAAACCTCAAAAAACGGGAAAAACCCATTTTTTTGGAGTTTTTTTGAATTTTGGACCACTTTGGATTGTCCAAAATTGCTGGTTAACGAACTTGACCTATGGTTTGTTGTTACAAACATTTTGGCAAAAACTAAAAAAAAATTTTTAAACAATTACTCAAGTTATCGTCCGGAATGACACATATATATATATATATATACATATGATTTTTGGAAAAACTTCAGGGATCGTTTCAGAATGTTCCAAAACGGATTTCAGTGTGAAAATTTTTCGAAAAAGTCGATTCTAAAAATTTTGAGGCCATTGCAATAGCTTCATTTTCTTTGAAAATTCGCTAATAATACGCTGCAAATTATTGCTGGGTATGCTTTGAAGATCTTAGGAGTCCATATTCATGTTCTAGTCGTCTCTACGAACTCATAGAGTACCCACACGGCTACTGCATTTCTGGTTACAACAAATATACGCACGTATTCATTATATATATATATATAGCTACAAACTTTTCTTAATTTTGGACAATTTTCATTTTTGAAAAAAGCATTCATATCAGAAATTTTGTGCTGAATCCGAATATACCATAAATTACCATGATTTTCAATGTAAAAACCTCAAAAAACGGGAAAAACCCATTTTTTGGAGTTTTTTTGAATTTTGGACCACTTTGGATTGTCCAAAATTGCTGGTTAACGAACTTGACCTATGGTTTGTTGTTACAAACATTTTGGCAAAAACTAAAAAAAAATTTTAAACAATTACTCAAGTTATCGTCCGGAATGACACATATATATATATATATATATATACATATGATTTTTGGAAAAACTTCAGGGATCGTTTCAGAATGTTCCAAAACGGATTTCAGTGTGAAAATTTTTCGAAAAAGTCGATTCTAAAAATTTTGAGGCCATTGCAATAGCTTCATTTTCTTTGAAAATTCGCTAATAACACGCTGCAAATTATTGCTGGGTATGCTTTGAAGATCTTAGGAGTCCATATTCATGTTCTAGTCGTCTCTACGAACTCATAGAGTACCCACACGGCTACTGCATTTCTGGTTACAACAAATATACGCACGTATTCATTATATATATATATAGCTACAAACTTTTCTTAATTTTGGACAATTTTCATTTTTGAAAAAAGCATTCATATCAGAAATTTTGTGCTGAATCCGAATATACCATAAATTACCATGATTTTCAATGTAAAAACCTCAAAAAACGGGAAAAACCCATTTTTTTGGAGTTTTTTTGAATTTTGGACCACTTTGGATTGTCCAAAATTGCTGGTTAACGAACTTGACCTATGGTTTGTTGTTACAAACATTTTGGCAAAAACTAAAAAAAAATTTTTAAACAATTACTCAAGTTATCGTCCGGAATGACACATATATATATATATATATATACATATGATTTTTGGAAAAACTTCAGGGATCGTTTCAGAATGTTCCAAAACGGATTTCAGTGTGAAAATTTTTCGAAAAAGTCGATTCTAAAAATTTTGAGGCCATTGCAATAGCTTCATTTTCTTTGAAAATTCGCTAATAATACGCTGCAAATTATTGCTGGGTATGCTTTGAAGATCTTAGGAGTCCATATTCATGTTCTAGTCGTCTCTACGAACTCATAGAGTACCCACACGGCTACTGCATTTCTGGTTACAACAAATATACGCACGTATTCATTATATATATATATAGCTACAAACTTTTCTTAATTTTGGACAATTTTCATTTTTGAAAAAAGCATTCATATCAGAAATTTTGTGCTGAATCCGAATATACCATAAATTACCATGATTTTCAATGTAAAAACCTCAAAAAACGGGAAAAACCCATTTTTTTGGAGTTTTTTTGAATTTTGGACCACTTTGGATTGTCCAAAATTGCTGGTTAACGAACTTGACCTATGGTTTGTTGTTACAAACATTTTGGCAAAAACTAAAAAAAAATTTTAAACAATTACTCAAGTTATCGTCCGGAATGACACATATATATATATATATATATATACATATGATTTTTGGAAAAACTTCAGGGATCGTTTCAGAATGTTCCAAAACGGATTTCAGTGTGAAAATTTTTCGAAAAAGTCGATTCTAAAAATTTTGAGGCCATTGCAATAGCTTCATTTTCTTTGAAAATTCGCTAATAATACGCTGCAAATTATTGCTGGGTATGCTTTGAAGATCTTAGGAGTCCATATTCATGTTCTAGTCGTCTCTACGAACTCATAGAGTACCCACACGGCTACTGCATTTCTGGTTACAACAAATATACGCACGTATTCATTATATATATATAGCTACAAACTTTTCTTAATTTTGGACAATTTTCATTTTTGAA
>CM019176.2:37786143-37815665 GCA_009739505.2 Apolygus lucorum
CGCGCATGCCAGCAGCTATTGCTTGACCAATTTGATTGAAACTTATAGAGTGTCTCGTAGAAGTCAGTCCCTAACTAACCTCCAAATTTGAGCAAAATCGGTTCATTAGAAACCGAGAAACCGAGGTTCCAGGAAATTCACGTTGCGCATGCGCACTCGCTCCTAGTTGGTCCGAAGGTGCTGAAATTGATAAGGGACCGTCTAGGACCTAACCCGCACAATCCCTGAAAATTTCATCAAAATCTGACCACAGGTTAGTATAGTTTTGCCCGGGACAAGGATTGACCACAGACAGACCGACAGACCGACAGACAGACAGAGAGACACGGAACCCAAAATTGTTCGGGAAGCTCTAAAACGCAAAAAGCAAGTGGAAATTTTTTTGATTTTGGAGGACATTTTTTTCTTTCACTTCTTTCATCACGAATACAAAGCTTCCCTACCTTCGGTAGTGAGGAAGCAAAAAATTTGAACAATATTGGTTTATTATTTTCAATAATAAGCCTTTGGAATCGAGCAAGAAAAAAAACGTCTGCCAAGTTGGGTGGGCAGTATAGCCCTCCTCACTCATTGTAACATGGACGTATAGAATCAGTTGGCGAAAAAATTATGATTCAAAGAGTTTATTGAATACCAAAATATTAGCGGTCACCGTCCAGGACCTAAACCCACACAATCCCTGAAAATTTCATCGAAATTGGTTGAATAGTTGCGGAGTTTTGGTTGTAACAATAAATTTAAAGTTCGCGCATGCGCAGCGGGCTATTGCTTGACCAATCTGATTGAAACTTATAGGGTGTCTCTTAGAAGTTAGTCCCTAACTACCTCCAAATTGAGCAAAATCGGTTCATTAGAAACCGAGAAACCGAGGTTCCAGGAAATTCACGTTTGCGCATGCGCACTCGCTCCTATTGGTCCGAAGGTGCTGAAATTTATAGGGGACCGTCTAGGACCTAAACCCGCACAATCCCTAAAAATTTCATCAAAATCGGACCACAGGTTAGTATAGTTTTGCCCGGGACAAGGATTGACCACAGACAGACCGACAGACAGACAGACCGACAGACCGACAGACAGACAGACAGACACGGAACCAAAATTGTTCGGGAAGCTCTAAAACGCAAAAAGCAAGTGGAAATTTTGATTTTGGAGGACATTTTTTTTTCCACTTCTTTCACGAATACAAAGCTTCCCTACATTCGGTAGTGAGGAAGCAAAAAATTTTGACCCCCCCCTCAAAATTTGATGTTTTACGTTTCAAGGTACGTAGAATACGATAATCGAATAAAAAAATTTCTGTCCGTCCGCCGTACGCCGTACGCGGCACTTTTCTTAGCAACACTGGACCGATTTGGTTCAAATTTGGTATATGGGCTCCATTTGGGGTCTAGTTGTGCCACGAAGCTTTTGGTTGATGTAGGTCACTTCTAAGGGGTGAAAATTAAGGGTTGAAATTTTCAAGAGTGCCCTAGCTCGAAAACTCTCGAAATAAAGGTATCGTTTTTTCACCAATTTTAAATAGTATTGAATTTTTAAAAATTTTTGAGACCACCCGGAGCTCTGTAGGACAAACCGTTATGTCCCTACAAGTACTTGAAGGTTTTCCTTCGATAAAACAGAATCATGAGTGTGAATCGCAAAAGAGGTCTAATCTCCATTCAAATTTTATCGGAATAAAACGCGATCGCTGTTCATTTCTTCGATTTGTATACAGTTTTGCCTTCTGCGTAACCAGTAATCAAATTTCCATAAGAAGCAATCTATTTTTCCAATCGAGTGTGAAGCGTTTAGTTCTTTCTAATAAACTTGATTGTGAAGGTGTGAAGCCAGTATGGTGTGGTAGGTAGTACCTAGCTGGTAGGTAAAAAAACGTCTGCCAAGTTGGGTGGGCAGTATAGCTTCCTCACTCATTGTAACATGGACGTATAGAATCAGTTGGCGAAAAAATTATGATTCTTTATTTAGCGGTCCACCGTCTAGGACCTAACCCACACAATCCCTGAAAATTTCATCGAAATTGGTTGAATAGTTGCGGAGTTTTGGTTGTAACAATAAATTTAAAGTTCGCGCATGCACAGCGGCTATTGCTTGACCAATTTGATTGAAACTTGAAGGGTGTCTCTTAGAAGTGAGTCCCTAACTAACCTCCAAATTTGAGCAAAATCGGTTCATTAGAAACCGAGAAACCGAGGTTCCAGGAAATTCACGTTTGCGCATGCGAAAGACAGACAGACAGACACGGAACCAAAATTGTTCAGAAAGCTCTAAAACGCAAAAAGCAAGTGGAAATTTTGATTTTGGAGGACATTTTTTTTTTCACTTCTTTCACGAATACAAAGCTTCCCTACCTTCGGTAGTGAGGAAGCAAAAAGTTGGTAGGTAAAAAAAAAATGTTGGTGGGTAAGAAACGCTGCAAATCATTGCTCAAAGGCTTCTTCACTCTTCAGATCACTGATCAGCTGAGTGAGCTCCGAAGCCATTTTCAATCCTATTGAATGGAAGTGCTCTTCCAGGCGTCTCCAGCATTCGAGGAGATCTTCTTCACTCTTCAGATCCCTGATCAGCTGAGTGAGCTCCAAAGCCATTTTTACTCCTATTGAATGGAAGTGCTCTTCCAGGCGTCACCAGCAATCGAGAAGATCTTCTTCACTCTTCAGATCACTGATCAGCTGAGTGAGCTCCGAAGCCATTTTCAATCCTACTGAATGGAAGTGCTCTTCCAGGCGTCTCCAGCATTCGAGGAGATCTCCTTCACTCCTCAGATCACTGATCAGCTGATTGAGCTCCGAAGCCATTTTCAATCCTATTGAATGGAAGTGCTCTTCCAGGCGTCTCTAGCATTCGAGGAGATCTTCTTCACTCTTCAGATGCCTGATCAGCTGAGTGAGCTCCAAAGCCATTTTTACTCCTATTGAATGGAAGTGCTCTTCCAGGCGTTTCAAGCATTCGAGGAGATCTTCTTCACTCCTCAGATCACTGATCAGCTGAGTGAGCTCCGAAGCCATTTTCAATCCTATTGAATGGAAGTGCTCTTCCAGGCGTCTCCAGCATTCGAGGAGATCTTCTTCACTCTTCAGATCCCTGATCAGCTGAGTGAGCTCCAAAACCATTTTTACTCCTATTGAATGGAAGTGCTCTTCCAGGCGTCTCAAGCATTCGAGGAGATCTTCTTCACTCCTCAGATCACTGATCAGCTGAGTGAGCTCCGAAAGCCATTTTCAATCCTATTGAATGGAAGTGCTCTTCCAGGCGTCTCCAGCATTCGAGGAGATCTCCTTCACTCCTCAGATCACTGATCAGCTGAGTGAGCTCCAAAGCCATTTTTACTCCTATTGAATGGAAGTGCTCTTCCAGGCGTCTCAAGCATTCGAGGAGATCTTCTTCACTCCTCAGATCACTGATCAGCTGAGTGAGCTCCGAAGCCATTTTCAATCCTATTGAATGGAAGTGCTCTTCCAGGCGTCTCCAGCATTCGAGGAGATCTTCTTCACTCTTCAGATCCCTGATCAGCTGAGTGAGCTCCAAAACCATTTTTACTCCTATTGAATGGAAGTGCTCTTCCAGGCGTCTCCAGCATTCGAGGAGATCTTCTTCACTCTTCAGATCACTGATCAGCTGAGTGAGCTCTGAAGCCATTTTCAATCCTATTGAACGCAGGAAGCTGAAATTTGAGAAGGAAGGTGAAGGGAGAATACAGATGGTGGTAGGTGCTATTGATGGAGAACCAGTGATCCATACAGAAGGGTGATCTATATAGAAAATAATAACCTTTGAGCAATGATTTGCAGCGTTTTTTGAATTAGAACGCTGCAAATTATTACACAAAGGTTCATTTTGGTTTATTATTTTCAATAATAATGCCTTTGGAATTGAGCAAGAAAAAAAATTAACCCCCCTCCCCTTAAAATTTGATGTTTTACGTTTCAAGGTAAATAGAATCCGAAAATCGAATAAAAAAACGTCTGCCAAGTTGGGTGGGCAGTATACCTTCCTCACTCATTGTAACATGGACGTATAGAATCAGTTGGCAAAAAAATTATGACTCTTTATTTAGCCGTCTACCGTCCAGGACCTAACCCACACAATCCCTGAAAATTTCATGGAAATTGGTTGAATAGTTGCGGAGTTTTGGTTGTAACAATAAATTTAAAGTTCGCGCATGCGCAGCGGCTATTTTGATTGAAACTTATAGGGTGTCTCTTAGAAGTTAGTCCCTAACTAACTTCCAAATTTGAGCAAAATCGGTTCATTAGAAACCGAGGTTCCAGGAAATTCACGTTTGCGCATGCGCACTCGCTCCTATTGGTCCGAAGGTGCTGAAATTGATAAGGGACCGTCTAGGACCTAACCCGCACAATCCCTGAAAATTTCATCGAAATCGAGCCACAGGTTAGTATCGTTTTGCCCGGGACAAGGATTGACCACAGACAGACCGACAGACAGACAGACCGACAGACAGACAGGCAGATAGACAGACAGATAGACACGGAACCAAAATTGTTCGGGAAGCTCTAAAACGCAAAAAGCAAGTGGAAATTTTGATTTTGGAGGACATTTCTTTCTTTCACTTCATTCACGAATACAAAGCTTCCCTACCTTCGGTAGTGAGGAAGCAAAAATTTTGAACAATATTGGTTTATTATTTTCAATAATAAGCCTTTGGAATCGAGCAAGAAAAAAAAAAAATTTAACCCCCCCTCAAAATCTTATGTTTTACGTTTCAAGGTACGTAGAATACGAAAATCGAATAAAAAAATTTCCGTCCGTCCGCCGTACGCCGTATGCCGTACGCGGCACTTTTCTTAGCAACACTGGACCGATTTGGTTCAAATTTGGTATATGGGCTCCATTTGGGGTCTAGTTGTGCCGCGAAGCTTTGGTTGATGTAGGTCACTTCTAAGGGGTGAAAATTAAGGGTTGAAATTTTCAAGAGTGCCCTAGCTCGAAAACTCTCGAAATAAAGGTATCGTTTTTTCACCAATTTTAAATAGTATTGAATTTTTAAAAATTTTTGAGACCACCCGGAGCTCTGTAGGACAAACCGTTCGGTCCCTACGAGTACTTGAAGGTTTTCCTTCGATAAAACAGAATCATGAGTGTGAATCGCAAAAGAGGTCTAATCTCCATTCAAATTTTATCGGACTAAAACGCGATCGCTGTTCATTTCTTCGATTTGTATACAGTTTTGCCTTCTGCGTAACCAGTAATCAAATTTCCATAAGAAGCTATCTATTTTTCCAATTGAGTGTGAAGCGTTTAGTTCATTCTAATAAACTTGATTGTGAAGGTGTGAAGCCAGTATGGTGTGGTAGGTAGTACCTAGCTGGTAGGTAAAAAAAAGTTGGTAGGTAAAAAAAAATGTTGGTGGGTAAAAAACGCTGCAAATCATTGCTCAAAGGCTTCTTCACTCTTCAGATCACTGATCAGCTGAGTGAGCTCCGCAGCCATTTTCAATCCTATTGAATGGAAGTGCTCTTCCAGGCGTCACCAGCAATCGAGAAGATCTTCTTCACTCTTCAGATCACTGATCAGCTGAGTGAGCTCCGAAGCCATTTTCAATCCTACTGAATGGAAGTGCTCTTCCAGGCGTCTCCAGCATTCGAGGAGATCTCCTTCACTCCTCAGATCACTGATCAGCTGAGTGAGCTCCAAACCCATTTTTACTCCTATTGAATGGAAGTGCTCTTCCAGGCGTCTCTAGCATTCGAGGAGATCTTCTTCACTCCTCAGATCACTGATCAGCTGAGAGAGCTCCGAAGCCATTTTCAATCCTATTGAATGGAAGTGCTCTTCCAGGCGTCTCCAGCATTCGAGGAGATCTTCTTCACTCTTCAGATCCCTGATCAGCTGAGTGAGCTCCAAAACCATTTTTACTCCTATTGAATGGAAGTGCTCTTCCAGGCGTCTCCAGCATTCGAGGAGATCTTCTTCACTCTTCAGATCACTGATCAGCTGAGTGAGCTCTGAAGCCATTTTCAATCCTATTGAACGCAGGAAGCTGAAATTTGAGAAGGAAGGTGAAGGGATAATACAGATGGTGGTAGGTGCTATTGATGGAGAACCAGTGATCCATACAGAAGGGTGATCTATATAGAAAATAATAAACCTTTGAGCAATGATTTGCAGCGTTTTTTGAATTAGAACGCTGCAAATTATTACACAAAGGTTCATTTTGGTTTATTATTTTCAATAATAATGCCTTTGGAATTGAGCAAGAAAAAAAATTAACCCCCCCCCCCTCCTTAAAATTTGATGTTTTACGTTTCAAGGTAAATAGAATCCGAAAATCGAATAAAAAAAACGTCTGCCAAGTTGGGTGGGCAGTATACCTTCCTCACTCATTGTAACATGGACGTATAGAATCAGTTGGCGAAAAAATTATGATTCTTTATTTAGCGGTCCACCGTCTAGGACCTAACCCACACAATCCCTGAAAATTTCATCGAAATTGGTTGAATAGTTGCGGAGTTTTGGTTGTAACAATAAATTTAAAGTTCGCGCATGCGCAGCGGCTATTTTGATTGAAACTTATAGGGTGTCTCTTAGAAGTTAGTCCCTAACTAACTTCCAAATTTGAGCAAAATCGGTTCATTAGAAACCGAGAAACCGAGGTTCCAGGAAATTCACGTTTGCGCATGCGCACTCGCTCCTATTGGTCCGAAGGTGCTGAAATTGATAAGGGACCGTCTAGGACCTAACCCGCACAATCCCTGAAAATTTCATCAAAATCTGACCACAGGTTAGTATAGTTTTGCCCGGGACAAGGATTGACCACAGACAGACCGACAGACAGACAGACCGACAGACAGACAGACAGACAGACTGACACGGAACCAAAATTGTTCGGGAAGCTCTAAAACGCAAAAAGCAAGTGGAAATTATGATTTTGGAGGACATTTTTTTTTCACTTATTTCACGAATACAAAGCTTCCCTACCTTCGGTAGTGAGGAAGCAAAAATTTCCGTCCGTCCGCCGTTCGCCGTACGCCGTACGCGGCACTTTTCTTAGCAACACTGGACCGATTTGTTTCAAATTTGATATATTGGCTCCATTTGGGGTCTAGTGTTGCCGCAAAACTTTTGATTGATGTCAGTCACTTCTAAGAGGTGAAAATTAAGGGTTGAAATTTTCAAGAGTGCCCTAGCTCGAAAACTCTCGAAATGAAGGAATCATTTTTTCACCAATTGCTTCCTCACTACCGAAGGTAGGGAAGCTTTGTATTCGTGAATGATGAGGCCTACCTGATACCCAGAGATCAAAAACGCCTCAGCCTCAGCCACGAACCTATGCCTCAGCTGCAAAGACGAAGCCACAGCCTAGACACTTTGTTGTCGTTCAGCCAACTGACGACAACACTACATTGGAGTCGGCAGAAGATGTCGAAAAAGCATTAGCTGAGAAGGTTGATCCCAAATCTAAGGGATGGCAGCTGGTCAATCTTAGAAAGGGGAGGAACAAAAGAGTTATACTCGAGGCTGCTAACATCCAAGAAGCCAGAAAAATAATGGCAGATACGGGCGCAGGGGGTGCTGGCCTAAAAATGGAGCTAATGCCCAAGAAAAGACCTACTCTAATTATCTCGGGTATCAGGGAGGTTTCATTGAACGCTGAACAACTCCAAGCGGCAGTCCGGGAACAAAATTTCCCCAATGTTAACCTTGATCGATTCAAGGCCAATTTTAACCCGAAGAGGATAGTAAGACGTGGTGAGGGGCGTCCTGTAAGTTGGGAAGTAGAGGTCGAGACTGAGCTCTACAAATCAATCATGAAAGACCCTAAGCTGTACGTAGGGTGGTGTAGATGCCCAGTAACACCATATGTACCAGTTCTAAGATGCTACAGATGCACCAGAGTGGGTCATCGCTCGCAAGATTGCACAGTATGCCAGCCTGGCGAAGAATGTTGCAAACGCTGTGGTGAGAAAGGACATAAGGTCGCTGCCTGCATCAAACCACATCCAGAAATTGAATGCATGTCCTGTAAGGCGGCTAAAAAACCAGCGAAGCATGTGACAGGTGATTCCCGATGTACAGTGTACATCAAGGCGAAAGAGGCGGCAATTCAAATAACCGACTATGGCCAGTAGAGCACAGGAACACCAATGCACCCACTGCGGAAGAACTTTTCATTCACGTATATGGCTGTCAAAACATACTAGATCAGCTCATCCTGAGGAGTATGCTTTTGACGAAATTGGCCCAAAACGATGCAAATACTGGTCACATGAAGAAATGACCATCATGGCAACTGTTGAACTTGAATTAGAAGGTACCATACCGGGTGCCCAAATGAATAGAGCTCTTGCCTCCAAAATGGTTGGTAGAACACATAAATCTGTAGAAGCGGTACGAGCAAGGCCTCACTATCAGAATGTATTGGAGCAGGTACGCCTAGATGCTACACAAACACCCCGAAGAACGACAGAAGAACTAGATGGAAGCTACGAGATCTCCCATCAACAGCTTGATGAAGCTATTCTTGCAGGGATTCCCATAGCTCAGCGTGCATCAGAACAGGATGAAGGCCACCAATTGTTGATAAATGGTGCAAGAGCAGTGGTCCAGGATCTTGACCCCCAAAATGACCTTCTTCTGTGGATATCCCATATCATTGGTATAACCCCACGACCACCCAGGGACCATATAATCAACAATGATACCACACAAGAAACGAGGAGAGATAAATTCTCAAGGTTTAGGAGGTTATGGGATTCTGATAGAGCTGCAATAGCGGAGGACATCCTTGGTAATGGAAGAGCCCAAATGCGTCACACAGGCCAGCAATTGAGGCAATACTGGGCAAGACAGTGGTCAGCTCCATCCAGCGAATGGACAGCAGAGGAAGTCCGTCATCCCCAAGATCAGCTGATGGACCACATATGGATGCCAATAACGGAGGACGAAATCCGGGTATCGGAACCAACCAGGACTGCCTGTGGTCCTGATGGACTACTGGCAGAGGTTTGGAGGATGGTTCCCCATAGCCTTAGGAAGTTGTTTTTCAACACGATTTTGCGCCGGGGATCTATGCCGTCTACCCTCTTACAAGCTCGAACTACTATGATTCCAAAGAAAAACATGCCAGAAACAGAGGCAGACTACCGCCCAATCACAGTCCCATCAGTAGTAGTACGCCAATTTCACAAGATCATTGGAAAGCGTTTGGAATCCTCGGTTACTCATGTTGAGCAACAAAAAGGTCTCCGCAGAGGCGTTGATGGACTAGCACTGAATGTATTGGCACTCAATAAATTGTTGGTTGAAGCTAACAGGAAAAAAAGAGAGCTTCACATTGCAGTTCTCGATGTTGAGAAAGCATTTGATAGAGTATCTCATTTTGCTATAATGAACATCATGAAGGGGAGACAGTGGCCCAAACAGCTGGTACAGTATATTGAATCAATCTACCAAAATGGGTCTACACGAATTGGGGCAGGCCCATGGATGTATAATGCAAGGGGCATTAGACAGGGTGACCCCCTGTCCTCAACCCTCTTCAATGCAGTTATGGATAACGTCCTGCAATCACTCCCTAATAGGGTTGGATACATCCATGCAGGGCAGCGTTGGTCTTCCCTGGCTTTTGCGGATGTTGTTGTACTGATTGCCACATCTAGAGCTGGGATAGTGACTCATATTGTAGCATTCAATAATGCCTTGAGGTCGGTGGGGCAAAATCTCAACCTCAGAAAATCCATCTATCTGCCTTTGATGTCAAGAGGGCGTCGACTCGTGGTCCCAGCTGAAAGGCCTTCCATTGATGTTGATGGCCAATGCCTGAGGGCAGCACCACACAATGTTCGATGGATATACCTGGGAGTATCCTTTGGTACCCAGGGTATATGTCGTATCATGCCAATGAAAATTACTGCAATCCTTGAGAAAATTGACAGGGCACGACTGAAGCCTCTGCAGAAATTAGTGATGTTGCGAGACCACGGCTTACCCTCACTAACTCACCAACTAGTGCTGGGAAGTACCACGCTCTTAACTCTAAAACAGATGGATATATCTGTAAGGAGATATGTGAGAAAATGGTTGCGCCTGCCATTTGACTCTGCTAATGCCTACATCCATGGACCAGTGGGTGATGGTGGTCTTGGAGTCATGGAACTACTCAGTCAAATACCAGCCATAAGAGCTAATAGGGTAGGGGCGGCAAACACACAACTCTTTGAAGGAGGAACGAGTCTCCAACAACAAAATGGGACATCAAGAATCGACCGTCGAATTGCCAGGGCACAACGTCTCCATCAAACTACGGATGGAGCTGAACTGCTAAAATCACGCGATAACGGAGCTAGCACGGCATGGATCAGGAACCCTTCAGCGAAACTATGGGGATGGAGGTCGTTGGGTATGGTGAAAGTACATTCTGGTTCTCTACCAACAGGAGTGAGGAGGACAAGAGGCAGGCGTACCGGCAGCAGCCATCTATGCCGAATGGGATGTCAAACACCCGAAACAGCCTCGCATGTGCTCCAGATTTGCCCAGCCATGGTAAGACCCAGGTGTGCCCGTCACAATTCTGCCCTGAACCTACTGGAAGCCTACGCTCGCCGTAAAGGATGGCCAGTATGGCTAGAGCCACACTTTAACCTGGAACAGCGAGGTTATCGTCCAGACCTCTTGGTGGTAACACCAAGAGGAGCCTTCATTATTGATGTCTCAGTGGTCTCTGGCTCCGGCCAGAGATCACTCGCAGACATCAATGCTTCCAAAATTCGGAAATATGAAGTTGACGCATTACTAGATGCTGCAGCAGCACTTGCAAACATTCAGCGAAACCAACTAAAGGTGATTGGAGCGACGATCACCTGGAGAGGGATATGGCATGGCAAGTCAGCGAAGGATCTGATTCGGGCTGGTTACCCACTGTTTATCCTGGAGTGGATGACCACCCGAGTCCTAACAGGAGGATCATTCATCTGGTCTAAATTCAGAGCTACGGCCACACGACGGCGTGCCACGGCTCGAGCAAGTGGGCTCCGTGGGACTTGGAACTGAACTCGAACCCCATGGGGAGGAGAACTGTCGACTGATGGCATAGCCAGAAGAGGCACAATCCTCCCTCCATCATTTGTGGGATAAGGTGATTCAACCTTGTCCCTCACCCCAATGTCCGAGGTCGGATCTCGGACCCTGATACCAAGCAGCCAGATGGACATGACTGCTGAGTGCTGAAAGTGCTGATACAATACTGTGATGTAAATATTTATGTACAATACCATCAATTGTAGCGGTGAAGTATTTTTTCCAAATATAAATTGTTAATGAAAGAAGTGAAAAAAAAAAAAAAAATGTCCTCCAAAATCAAAATTTCAACTTGCTTTTTGCGTTTTAGAGCTTCCCGAACAATTTTGGTTCCGTGTCTGTCTATCTGTCTGTCTGTCGGTCTGCCTGTCTGTCGGTTTGTCTGTCTGTCGGTCTGTCTGTGGTCAATCCTTGTCCCGGGCAAAACTATACTAACCTGTGGCTCGATTTTGATGAAATTTTCAGGGATTGTGCGGATTAGGTCCTAGACGGTCCCCTATAAATTTCAGCATCTTCGGACCAATAGGAGCGAGTGCGCATGCGCAAACGTAAATTTCCTGGAACCTCGGTTTCTCGGTTTCTAATGAACCGATTTTGCTCAAATTTGGAAGTTAGTTAGGGACTAACTTCTAAGAGGCACCTTATAAGTTTCAATCAAATTGGTCAAGCAATAGCCGCTGCGCATACGCGAACTTTAAATTTATTGTTACAACCAAAACTCCGCAACTATTCAACCCCAGGAAACTGAAATTTGAGAGGCAGGGTCAATGTAGAATGCTGAAGGTGCCTGAGTGGTCACTGATCAGCTGAGTGAGCTCCAAGGCCATTTCCTCTCCTGTTGAACGGAGGAACCTGAAATTTGAGAGGGCAGGTCAATGGAGAATGCTGAAGGCGCCTGAGTGATCACTGATCAGCTGAGTGAGCTCCAAGGCCATTTTCTCTCCTGTTGAACGCAGGAAGCTGAAATTTGAGAGGGCGGGTCAATGGAGAATGCTGAAGGTGCCTGAGCGGTCACTGATCAGCTGAGTGAGCTTGAATATTACAGTGGAAGAAAGATAAAGAGGGAGAGGGAGCAAAAACCTTTTCAAGGTATGTCACATTTTAGCCATTAGGCTCTAAGCGGAAATCAACCGGGGGTGCAGGGGGCGAAGCCCCCGCCGAGGCGCGCAGCGCCGAGTTTTCGCCGAATGATTCTATACGTCCATGTTACAATGAGTGAGGACGCTATACTGCCCACCCAACTTGGCAGACGTTTTTTAAATAGTATTGAATTTTTGAATTTATGAGACCACCCGGAGCTCTGTAGAACAAACCGTTCGGTCCCTGCGAGTACTTGAAGGTTTTCTTTCTAATTGAACAGAATCATGAGTGTGAATCCTAAAAGAGGTCTAATCTCCGTTCAAATTTTATTTTAACTAAACTGCGATCGCTGTTCATTTCTTCGATTTGTATACAGTTTTGCCTTCTGCGTAACCAGTAATCTAATTTCCATATGAAGCTTTCTATTTTTCGAATCGAGTGTGAAACTTTTAGTTCTTTCTAATAAACTTGTTTGTGAAGGTTTGAAGCCACTATGGTTGGTAGGTAAAAAAATTTGTAGGTAAAAAAAAAAAAAAAACGCTGCAAATAATCGCCCAAAGGTTTATTATTTTCTGTATAGCTCACCCTTCTGTATAGATCACTGGTTCTCCATCAATAGCACCTACCACCATCTGTATTCTCCCTTGACCTTCCCTCTCAAATTTCAGCTTCCTGCGTTCAATAGGATTGAAAATGGCTTCGGAGCTCACTCAGCTGATCAGTCTCCCATCATCTCTTCCAGGCATCTCCAGCATTCGAGAAGATCTTCTTCACTCTTCAGATCACTGATCAGCTGCGTGAGACTGAATGCTGGAGACGCCTGGAAGAGCACTTTCATTCAATAGGAGTAAAAATGGTTTTGGAGCTCACTCAGCTGATCAGTGATCTGATGAGTGAAGAAGATCTTCTCGAATGCTGGAGACGCTTGGAAGAGCACTGAGCAGCTGAGTGAGCTCCGAAGCCATTTCCAATCCTATTGAACGCAGGAAGCTGAAATTCGAGAGGGAAGGTCAAGGGAGAATACAGATGGTGGTAGGTGCCATTGATGGAGAACCAGTGATCTATACAGAAGGGTGAACCTTTGGGCAATGATTTGCAGCGTTTTTTAAAATTATTTTGAATGATGAACCTTTGGAATTGACCAAAAAAACAAATTGTTTGCCCCCCCCCCCACAATATTTGTTGGTTTATGTTCAAGGTACGTCGTTCGTGAGAATATTTTAATTGACGTTTAGTGGTTAGATTTTCCGATAAGTACCTACCATTAGGTAATATTTGAATTACTCGGTACATGCCTTTGTATTTTGGACTTGTTTTGTAAGATGTTCTTGGTTCAACTTGACGCACGCAGAGATCATTCAGTTCTAATGGTATGACAGGTGCCTTGGTGCCAGCAAAGCGTTGTAATTCATAATCTGCTGAGCGGTCTATGTTAGTTTTCGCCTCCTTTCGTATTTCGGGTAAGTTTGATCGAGTTGGAGGGGAAATTTTTTCGTTTACTGTCACCATTCCAGGATTGTGCGGTTTTCTTCCTGTTAATAATTCTATGGGTGACATTGAAGTTACTCTATTTGAGGTTGAATTTAAAATTAGCTGAATTTGAGGAGCTAATTGTCTAATTGACTGAGGTTTTATAGATTGAGCTACTGTGATTAGATTTGTGATTGAGCTCATGTAACGCTCGACTTGGGCGTTAGCCCTACTCGCGCCTGTCGCGATTGGGTGCATTTTTATATTATTCTTTTTACAATAGTCCACGAATATACCTGCTGTGAAGCTGGTACCTTGATCATATACGAGACGGGACGGAGCGCCAAACAACTGTACCAATTCTGACAAAGCATTGATGGCAGCCTTCGCCGTCAAAACTTTAGTATGATGTAGCATTATAAATTTGGTAAAACTACAAATTTGTACAATATAATACTCTGGGGAATTACTCGGCCCGCTTAAACGGCCAGTAAAATCGATATGTACAGTATGAAATGGTACATCATTTTTTGGTATTGGAAAAAGTGCCATCTGTTGTTTACCTGAAGGTCCTTTAGCAATCTTACAAGTTATACAGTTATCTATAAATTTTCTAACAAACTTATTCATGTGTGGAAACCAGAATTTTTCTAAAATTGTATCCATGGTTTTGGGTAAACCCAAATGAAAAATTGATTCATGGACTGAATTAGTTATTACCCATCTGTAAGCCCTGGGTACAATCGGTGCTTTGCAAGTTTTCTTTTTGTGTTGAAATACACGAAGTAGAATTCCTTCATAAATTTTGTAAGATTTAGCTAAATCGGGAGCAAGGCGACCCAAGTCTAATTGATCTTTTATGAATCGAATTTCAGTGTCCTGATCTTGGGCTGCTACCAGCCAATCTCCTGTTAGCTCAATTAAATCTACCTTCTTTTCGATTAGTTTCTTGTGTTCCAAGTCAGTTATTTTTGGAAGGTTAGATTCTATGACCTTATAATTATCTGAAGTGTGATCAGAAGGATAATCGAGTACTTGCGTTTCAAAGATGTCTATTTCCGTTGGTATACCTACGGGATATCTAGACAAAAAATCGACGGTTTGCATCCTAGAACCAGGTCGATATTCAATGGTAAACACAAATGATTGTAAAAAGGCCCACCAACGATGAACTCTTGTGATCAAATTTTGTTTAACATAGGACGCCTGAAATGACATACAATCAGTTACTAAAGTGAAATCATGGTACAAAAGATAACATTCGAAGTGCTTGAAAGCTTTTACAGCACTTAGAGTCTCTAGTTCGTAGCTATGGTAATTAGCTTCAGCAGGTGTAGTTCTTCTGCTAAAATACGCCACTACCTTTCTTTTTCCATCTACTATATTAAATAATATAGCGCCGTAGCCAATCGAACTCGCATCGGTCCAAATTTCAATTGGGTATTTTGGATCAAAAATGGTTAATACGGGTTCGTTGGTCAATATAGTAATTAATTTTTGTCTAATTTCCTCATGTTGGGGAGTCCATTTAAATTGATGTTTTATGGACGTCAATTCATATAGTGGTGCGCAAATTTCCGAGAAATTTTGAACAAAATTACGGAAATAAGAACAAAGTCCTAAAAAGGATTTTAATGAAGTGCGATCTTTCGGGGGAGAAAGATCAGTCATTGCTGTAATCCTGTCATTATGAGGTCGTACTTCTCCATTTTGTACTTGGTATCCTAAGTATGTTGTAGATTCTTTTACAAAACTACATTTATCAGGATTTAATGAGAATCCAGCCACTGAAAGAGCTTGTAAGACCATTTCTAATCTATTAAACGCATCTTCCTTATTTGAACTAATTATTAGCAAATCGTCTAGGTATGCTAAGCAGTAGGTATTAGCTATCTCACCCAGCGCATCTACAATTGCCCGTTGATAAAAACAGGGTGCATTTCTTACACCAAAAGGCATTCGACGGTATTGATAGTGTCCGTCTGGAGTTGAAAATGCTAATATTTCGCGCGTGTCTTCGTTTACTGGGATAGCATAAAAACCAGAAGCGCAATCCAATGATGAAAAATAGTGCTGTCCTGCTAATCTTGCAATTTGATCGCAGATTAACGGAATTGGGAAACGAAGAGGAACGGTATTACTGTTAATTTCTCGAAAGTCCGTACACAAACGTAGTTTTCCATTTTTCTTAGGTACTAGAAGGACAGGGGACGAATAGGGACTTTTCGACTCCTCTATTATCCCTGCATCCAACATTTCTTTTATGTATTCACGTACAATCTGTCTGTCGCGTACATGTAATGGATAGGGACGTCTATATTTTATCTTATTTGTATCATGCAATTTTATACTAAATTCTGCAGTGGTAACATGACGCCTAGGTAAACCACGTGTAAAATCATCGGAATATTTTCGTAAAATTGATCTAAGTCTGTCCTGATCTTCTATACTTTGCAAATCCGTGTCTAATTTTTCTAGGTCAGGGTTGAATTTTCCTGAATTTAAGTTTCCAGTTGTTGAACCTTGGATAATTCGTGACCGCACCAATGGACCTTCTGTAGCAGTAATTGATTCTATCTGTAGGTCCACTTCCGGAATTTGGCAAGGAGTTGGCCATAATTCAATATCATGTTCTAACTTATCGACTGAACTAAATTCATTATTTAGTGGTTCTGTTAAAGTTGTATTACTTGAAACTGGGGAATTCTTTTTACGTTTTAAATATTTCAATTTTGAATCTTTAATTTTGTCCTTTTTTATCTTAGTAATTTCATATCTATCTTTCAAGACGTTTATTGAAATTCCGGTGGTTAAAATATCACGACCAAGTAAAATATCATGTTTCGTTACACCTTCCGGTACGATGTAGAAAACTACTGGGATATCAATGTTATCTATCATAATATTTACGGATATTTGTTCTTCTACTATTATTTTATTCTCGCCAATTCCCGTTAAATAAGTCGGATTTTTGTATCTTTGTCCTGAAAATTGGGGCAATAATTTATAAGATAATAGTGAGGCGTCTGAGCCAGAATCAAAAATAAAGGAATGTACTATACCTCGGTGGTTCAGCTGTCCTCGTGGATTAACACTACATGTGTTAACTCGTGGTTCAGGTTGGTCCGTTCGAGGTTGACTTCCTGAGGTAATCCGGTTTGGATTACGATAGCAATGCGGCCAGTCGTGGTTATTTTTCTTGCAAGTTGAGCAGTGTCTTTTAGATGATGGTCTTCCTTGTTGCTGCTGCTGCTGTCGTGGTTGTGTTGATTGGCCTGGGGTTGATTGGTGTTGTGTTGATTGACGTTGATCTCGACCGACTTGTTCATCAGGCTTGAAGCGTTTTATTTCGCCTCTGAAGGGACCCATATACGGTCTTTTGCCACTAAATTGGGGTCGTGTTTCAGATTGTGTGAGCTGCGTAAAACGTGACTTAATAGCATTAGTTGCTTTAAGCTGTTTTAGTAGATCACTTTCAGTAAATGTCTCTCGAACATAGGCCCATTTTCGCATTTCTGGCTCAAATTTTGCGGCTATCGCTGTGGCTAAGAGAAGGCCACATTCTTCTCCCGATCGTCCTTTGAAAACGCCACGAATTTTAACTAGTTGTTCAGAAATTAATTTTGTGGTGTCGTTTTCTCGTGGTTGAGTATTAATGGCCTGGTAAATTACCGCAGCAGGAGTATCAATGTGACAAAATTTTGCCAAAAATGCTTCTTGGAAATTTGTCCATGTTAGATTCTCATCAATATTTTCTGCTAACCATTCGGCTGCAGTCCCCTTAAGGGTTGAAATGTTGAAAACGCCCTAACACAAAAAATTTCGGTATGAAGGTATTGTTTTTCCATAAATTTAAGATAGTACCTATTGAATTTTTAGAATTTTTTTAGACCACACGGACAAACCGTTCGTTCCCTATGAGAACGGAACAGCCCTCTAGTTTGATTCTCTTTTAGGAGATGGCGCTAGCGTCGCATTTAAAAGTTTTCCCAAAGTTTCCCATCCACCACGAAAGATTTCTTTCAATTATAATACGGGATGTATCCAGAATAAGTGAATCCCGGTTTCCACCACTAATATCATTTTTATCATGAAATCGCAGAATTCGAGGCTATTGAAGGTGTTGAATAAAAAATGAGATAGCTTGCATATTCATTGTCATTGATAATTGATGAATGATTGGTTGGAAATCCGATTTTTGGATAATTGGAGACGGAAAGGGTAAATGAAAAATAACGCACGCTGATTGTTTGTTAGCAAATGGAGTATGAGGTTGGTTGCCTAGCGGCCCTTGTTACCCTCCCCTTCAATCCGACTCTCCTCTCACATCTACCTACCAAGTTATGCTGAATAAGCAATTTTATTGAGTGATATTCATCATATACTATGAACTGAATTGATTGATACTATGGATTTTCATTACATAATTAAGTGGGATATTTATGTTGTCCAATTATAATTGTTGTGAATGCAGGAGTCGAGTAGGTGGGACTGGCTTCACTAGGCGTTTTTACGCAGCCACTTCAGTTTTTTGTTCGCTCGCATATGTGCTCCGAGTTCCACGTAGATTTTCAAATTGTCTAATTTTCTGAATTCTTGCTTTTACTAGGAGCATCTAGGATGTGAGGATGGATAAAACGGCATCAGCGCTGCCTGGCGACGATTAGATAAACCTTCCGGAACTCAAAACCTACGTTATCACACTTATCAATCGGCCGATGTGATTTGTGAAGTAGGTATCGTGTGCCGTGTTCCGTAGTGCTTAATAGGATTCGCGGATGTTAACTTTCGAAGGAGGGTGTTGCGTATTGGAAAATCAGTTATTTTACGGATTACGGACATACCTAGCTACTTTGATAAACTTCATAACGAACTCCTGTCGTTTGCTTACAACTCGTTCGACTCGATCTCACTCGAACGTTATTACGTTTTGCTTTCTGGTTGTTTCCGAACCATGATCAAAAACATATTGTTTAGTAATTCATTAATTCCAGCGGACATTCCATAGGATAAGCATTAACCCGCCAGCGCCGTTGTGACGTATATGTCACGATGGACGATTTGTGGAATGAGAGCTCGCAAGCCTCGGGATCAAAGTCCACGCGAGCGTTGGGCCTCTTCATCCCTCCAGGTAGTCCTGCCCCATCAGTCCAAGTTGAAATCTCACCGTGTGCGCCCGTCTTTGTAATTATTATTACGACCCAAAGTTACCACTCTTTTTCTGATGGATCCTGACGACTGGTAAGTGATATAAACCATAGTATTTGTCAATATCTACATTTATATTTGCTGTTTTCTTATTTGTTAGATCTGTCTGAAGAGAAATATGTAAAGTTTTTTTCATTATTTATTGTTTTGGGGTCCGTAAACGACTCGTTTCGGCGCTGTAACGTATACGTCACAAGGGCGTTAGCTCCACTTTTTCGATTTTTCTAGAAAAATTTTTTTTAGTGTATAATTTCATTATAAATTGATCTTTTTACTAGTATTTGCGTATTAGAGACCTAATAAATAGTACTCTATGTTCCAGGAAAGATATTGTCCTGAAAGATGGCTTAATTCTACAGGAAATATATCAAATTTTAGAAGATGAAGCTGGGAACGAGGACACTCCTGAGGTTGAGAGTATTTTCATCACTCCCCCTGACGTGGATGTTTTGGCTGATGAAGATTCTGCGGACGAAGATGTGGGAGGAATAATTGATAATTTGAGTCGAAACCAACTGAGTAACGAAGCAGAGATAATTTTTTCCAATAATTCGAGAAGTGGGGCTCAATATGACTTCCAAGGTTTAGATAGAAACCGTGTAAGAAAGTGGATAAAGGGTGATATGACACATATAGATCATCAACTATTCAAAGACGTAAATTTTGAAAAATATAATGATATGACCCCTGTTCAATGTTTTGAAATATTTTTTGATGAAGAAGTGTTGGACCTGCTTGTTCAACAAACAAATAAGTATGGACTGGCTAGTAATGCCAATGTGAATGTTACACATGATAAAATGAAAGTTTACTAAGGTATACTTATACTTTCTGGGTACAACCATTTTACCAGCAAAAAGAATGTATTGGGAATCTAAAGGTGACGTTCACAATTCTTTAGTTGCACAAGCTATGCGAAGAGACAGATTTCTGCTCATTGATAGGTATATTCATGTTGCCGATAATACAGCACTTGACACGACAAATAGAATGTCAAAGCTACAACCCCTCATTGACCTATTAAAAATTCGGTTTTCTGATTGTGGTGGACGCCTCAGGGCGTCCCCACTACCGCCCCCAACTGGCCTGGGGTAGGTGCCCCTTCTCCAGCCAGCTAGGGGGTATAAATAGGGCCGGATGGCCCAGAATAAATCAGACTGTGTCTCAATCTAATCGACTTATCATTCCTAGCTCTTAAGATCCTTTTGTCCAATTGACCAACCATATTGAATTACAAATCTGTCTCCATCTTAACTGTCGGCCATTACAGCAGCGCAACACACTGGTAACACCGACGTTTGCAGCCATCATACTTCGCCGAAGTTCGCTGCCATCTTTGCACGCCATTCGCCTCCGTCGAGATACCGCACCTGCGACGCTCCGGACCGGCCACCATCAGCACGACGACATTTTTCCGTGCCCTCCATTCGCCTTCCGTCGAGATACCTCACAGAGACGCTCCGGAACCGGCCATCAGTAGCACGACGACATTTTCCGTGCCCTCCATTCGCCTTCCGTCGAGATACCTCACAGAGACGCTCCGGAACCGGCCATCAGTCGCACAGCGACATTTTTAATACACCCATCTTGTGCAGCCATCATCGTCCGTCGAGATTCCGTGTTTACGACGCTCCGGACTCCATTCTAACCCGCCATTCAGCTCCATTTGCTTGAGGACGCCGCTCTTGGAACTCGCAATTGGGGCTCTCAGAATCAATCTGTCACTCATCCTTTGAGTGAACGGGACCCCCCTCCTCGCGGCGACCCCCCACGAGGCCCGCTCTCCTTCTACCTGGCGCCTCACAGCTGTTCACATTACGTCAGCCCCCGCCGCGCCCGTCTACGCTCGACAGGGAATCCCCTCTCTTCCGGGAAACTCTCGGCCCCCTTCCACGAATCTCAGCTATTTAACGAGAAATTCGCCGTTGATTAATTGCAGACCACTGCCCATCAGCTTCGGGATCACTTCTCTTCTCTTCTGGTCTCCACTTCGGCTCACCTCGACCTTCAGCTGCCATTTCTCCGCCATCGAAGGATCGACCATCAGCCGCCATTCTCCTCCATCGAAGGATCGACCATCGGCTGCCCTTCTCCTGCTATCACTGCATCGAAGATCACCCTCTCATTCCTCGAAAATTTTTTTAAGATTATTAGAGGAATAGAGGCGCCATCATTCCGCCATCTTGCACGGCCAACTTCAAGTCTCGGCTACCGACCTTCGAAGAACACTCTATTTTCCTCGAAAAATTTTTTCTAAAATTTATTAGAGGAATAGAGGTGCCATCCTTACGCCATTTTTCACGGCCAACATCGAGCCTCGTCTGTCGAACTTCGTAGATTACCCTACCTCCTCGAACATTTTTTTAAAAAATTAATAGAGGGGTAGAGGCGCCATCATTACGACCCGCTCCCGACAGAACCCGCGGCCGCCACCGGCCCCAACTCCGCAAACATCATCATGGCTGCACCTACCAAGCTTCCACAATATGACCCTTCGCTTCCATCAGTATGGATTACCCAGGTTCGACTCGCGTGCGCCAACGAGGACCTCAAAACAGAACCCGAGCAATTTCGGAGAGCCTTCCTCGCCTTGGACGTCAAAACAGCAGAACTAGTGGCGGACATCGACGCAAGTTCACCTACCGCTTTCACTTCTCTCTGCAACCGACTCCTACTAGCTCACGGACCTCGTGACGGATCGGACCTCTCTTCAATCCTTCAGAACAACTCGCTGGACGGATCTTCAGCCGCCGCACACGCACGCCTGCTTCGGCAGAAAGCTACCTACTGACACACCGGCCTCCATACTTCGCTCCATATTCCTCCGGGCACTTCCTCCTGACATCCGCTTAAATGTCGCCGTCTCGACCGAAACGGACATCGACAAACTGGCCGCCATCGCCGACCGCCTACTGCCCCTTCGGGACAACTCGTCCTCTACGGCCGCCACTGCACTGCAGTCCACTTCTACCTACTCCTCCGACGACAATGGAGACTCAGCCGACGACGCTACACACATAGCCAGCGCTGCTAACAGAACACGCACCTTCAAAAAACCTTCACAGATGCCTCCCTCGCGACAACGTTCATCACAGATGCCCTCCTCGCGACCACGAAACTTCGCACGCCCGTCGCATCATGCCGCAACAGCAAGAACAACAGTACCCCCCAGACGGGCGCTCACCATACTGCTACTACCATCAAAGATGGGGCCCTACCGCGATATACTGCCAATCACCATGCTCCTGGAGACAACACATGCCAACGGGAAACGCAAACGCACGGTCGCCAAGGTGGTAACGCCTGTTCATCAAATGCAAACGCTCAAATTACGACTTCTTAGTCGACACGGGAAGCGATCTCTCCATTCTACCCAACAACCATCTGAACCGCCGCCGAGAAACTCCATCTTCCACGCTACTGGCCGCCAATGGCTCCAAGATTACGACCTACGGCTCTCAAACTGCGACCGTCCATCTTCCCAAGTTACCTCCGTACGAATGGACATTCACAGTCGCCAACGTCAGCACAGCCATCTTAGGAGCCGATTTCCTCAGCCACTATGGCCTCCTCGTAGACCTTCAAAACCTCCGGCTCATTGATTCAGCCTCCCAGTCGTTTCTTCTTCCCGGCCACTGTCTCATCGCTTCACCACAGGAGTCCTACTGCTCCGCTGCCTGCGCTCCACCTCACTTCCAACGTCTACTAGACGCCTATGAACCCTCATTGCAATCCAAAATCGGCGCCCCGTCTATCATCACATCGTGACCACCGGTCCTCCCTGCCATGCAAAACAACGTAGATTGGCTCCGCACCTCTACAAACCAAACAAAGGCCCATTTCAACGAAATGCTGCGCTCCGGCATCGTCCGCCCTTCCAATTCACCTTGGTCAAGCCCACTCCACGTAGTTCTCAAACAAAATGGGGATATTCGACCCGTCGGAGACTACAGGGACCTCAACCGAGCTACAACTCCGGACCGCTACCCGATCGGCCACCTGCATGATTTCACACTCGCACTGCATGGTTCCACACATTTTCTCAACATTCGACTTATCGAGAGCCTTCTTTCACTGCCGTATAGCACCCGAGGACATTAAAAAAACTGCTATCCTGACACCATTTGGACTCTACGAGTTCACAAGAATGAACTACGGCCTACGAAACGCCCCGCAGACATGGCAACGCTACATGGATTTTATACTCCGAGATCTCCCGTTCGCATACGTCTACTTAGACGACATTTTGATTGGATCGCCGGATGCCGAAACGCACTTCCACCACGTATCTCGCTTACTTCATGTCCTCGCTTCCTTCGGGCTTTCAATCAACAAGGCCAAGTGTCAACTCGCCCGAGCCAAGTCAAGTTCCTAGGACATTTGGTGGACAAAGATGGCATCAAACCTCTACCATCGAAAACTGCGCTCATCCGGAACTTTCCTCTTCCTCAGTCAGTAAACGATCTCCGTACGTTCCTCGGGCTCATCAATTTCTACCGCAGGGCTATACCTCACGCCGCGCACTCGTTAATGCACCTCACGAAGCTACTGCCATCAAATCCGAGAAAAAACGACAAGCGCCCAATTTCATGGCCTCCGGACGCTCTCCATCATTTCGAAAAGCTAAGCAACTCCTCGAATCATCCGTCCAGCTAGCTCATCCTCATCCGTCCGCTCAACTCATCCTCCATACCGATGCATCTAATTTTGCCGTTGGAGCTGCCCTACATTACCAACACAACGGAACACTGTTCCCTCTCGGATTCTTCAGCAAAGCTCTCTCTCCCGCACAGCGGAACTATTCAACGTTCGACAAAGAACTTCTCGCAATATACTTAGCGATCATCCATTTCCGCCAAACCATCGAGGGTCGACCACTTACGATCTCCACGGATCACAAACCCCTCACTACGGCGTTGACCTCGCTTACAGACACCATGCCGCCCATCCGACTTCGTCATCTGCGCTTCATCTCTGAGTTTACTTCCGACATAATATATCGTCCCGGAGCCTCTAACCTTTCAGCGGACCTCTTCTCGCGAATCAACCACACATCGGCCGTCTCCATCGTACCTCCCACGGCTATCCGTGATGCCCAACTTAATGACCCACACATAGAGAACATGAATCTCACGCCGGTCACTCGGGACGGAATTACTCTCCTCTGCGACATGTCAGATTCGTCGCCCCGACCTTACATACCTTCTACACTTCGCCCTGACATTTTCAACATGATTCACGGCTTGTCACACCCGGGCATCAAAGCAACCACGGCACTCCTACGCGGACGATTCTTCTGGCCGAACATGTTGACTTCCGTAAAAACCATGACACGCGCCTGCCCTTCCTGTAATCGCGCAAAAGTGACGCGACATATTCGCGCCCCACTCGGCCGCTTTAACGACATCGAACCGCTACTTCACATCCACGCAGACATTCTCGGGCCCCTTCCCAGAAGCGACAATTTCAAATTCTGCCTAACAATGATCGACAGAGGCACAGGATGGACCGAATGCGTCCCCGTCCGTAACATCCAGGCATCCACCATCATCCGCGCCATTTTCAATTCATGGATTTCACGTTTCGGGGCCCCTCGCAATATCACCACCGATCGAGGAACACAATTCATGTCTCATGAATTCGCGAATTTCTGCCGCCAACATGGGATCACTCACAAGCCTACAAACGCTTATCACCCACAGGCCGACGGAATCATCGAACGTTGGCACAGAGTCCTTCAGGAAGCCATCATGTCCACCTCATCCCCATCATCATGGGCTCGGGACCTTCCCTCCATCATGCTCGGGCTACGCAATCGGCCCTCATCAGATGGTTTCTCTCCCGCTCAGCGTTTGTTTCATTTAAACCCTCGCCTTCCCGGCGATATTTTCACTCCCCTAACACCAAACGACATACCAGCGCTATCTCATGATTCCTATCGGAACTTCGCCCGCTCTTATTATCCGGCCTCAATGCGGAACGCTACTCACGTCTACGTCAGAGTGGACACGCCCAGAACAAAGCTTGCACCCCCCTACATCGGTCCTTTTTCGATACTGTCCAACGACGGGAAGACGCTTGTTTATCAAGACGACTCGGGGGCAAACAAACAAATCTCCGTGGACAGATGTAAACCTGCAACGACACACGCTCAAATCGCCGGATCCCCTTCTACTGTTTCTTCCCCCTCTTCGCACACACTTGGTCATTTCTCCTCGGCAACGTCTTCACACCGAGATGAGCAGCCAAACATTGCGCAACGATTTAAGGCTAACGCCGTCACCACCGCCTCCGCCGCCGCCTCCCCGCCTCTCGAGCACCACCGCAACGGCCGTCCTACCCACCGTCCGAAAACCGACGAGACCACTGCCTCCCGGCTCATCAAAAAAACCGGAGGCTACGGCACAATCAAAAGAGTCGGCCACCAAACCACTCCCACTGCCCCCACGACAAATCATGTCCATAACCGCGGCGATGGATCCGCCGAGGCCGCCCCTACCGTCACTCTCGTTCTCAATTCCGCCCTACAAAGGGAACTGCGCGGACTGTTGCATTCATGGGTGGCACATGCCTCGGACATCTTCAATCACAACGCAAACACCAATCCGGACTTCACCTCCGACGCCGCCGCCATACACGCCCACCCCCATCACGGATTTGAGGGCCGCATCACAGAGATCGACATCTCCAAAACCGCCGCCTCCGAAATCACGCCCCAAGTCTTCGGTTATAATTCCTCGCCGCCGCGCGCTCGCCCAGCCGCCGCCGCCCACTCAGTCCGGCCTCCCGACGCCGAGCCCGCCGCTGAAAATTAAAAATTAACATTGTATTTATATCATTTTCTTAAATAAACATAAAAAAAAAAAAAAATAAAAAAAAATAAATAAATAAAAAAAAAAAAAATAATAAAAAAATAATAAAAAAATAAATTAAAATAAATAAAGGAGAAAAAAGATACAAAAAATGGATGGAAAAAAATATCTCCTCCACCATTCTTCTCCAACCCTTTCCTAAAAAAAAAAAAAAAAAAAAAAAAAAAAAAAAAAAAAAAAAAAAAAAAAAAATATATATACTCACCCTGCTGGTGTGCCGCCGCTACTGCCGCCGTGCCGCCGCTACTGCCGCCGTGCCGCCGCTGGTGCCGCCGTGCCGTCGCTGGTCCTGCCGCACCGCCGCCACGATCCGCTGCCGCCTTCCGTCGCCGCTTCCGCCGCATCGCCGCCGCTATCCCGGACCCGCCAGCATCGCCGGCCAGAGACCTCCAGCCTGCGCCTTCCGGCCCTTAACCACTGTCCCCCCACAGCAAGATATTTTTTTCATTTTTTCATTATTATTTTGTATCTGGGGGGGGAAGTGTGGTGGACGCCTCAGGGCGTCCCCACTACCGCCCCCAACTGGCCTGGGTAGGTGCCCCTTCTCCAGCCAGCTAGGGGGTATAAATAGGGCCGGATGGCCCAGAATAAATCAGACTGTGTCTCAATCTAATCGACCTTATCATTCCTAGCTCTTAAGATCCTTTTGTCCAATTGACCAACCATATTGAATTACAAATCTGTCTCCATCTTAACTGTCGGCCATTACAGCAGCGCAACACACTGATAATTCGTTCCCTGGGAAAAACTTTCATATGACGAATCTATGGTCAAGTATTTTGGGCACCACCCATGCAAACAATTTATAAGGGGTAAGCCAATTCGATTCGGCTATAAGGTCTGGTGCCTGAACACTGATTATGGTTATTTGTTGGATTTCGAAATGTATCAAGGAAAACTCACGCCCCTGAATCCGTTGTATAGCGATCATTTTGGAAAAGCTACTGCTCCTCTACTGACGTTCTTAGACAGGTTACCTAACGAAATAAAAAAATATCCATTCCATATTACTCAGACAATTTGTTCACGTCATTCAATCTTCTAAAGCACTTGAAGGAACGAGGTTACCATGGGACTGGCACTATTCGTCAAAACAGAATTCCTAAGTCGTGCCCTCTCCTCTCAAATGGAGAATTGAAGAAGAAAACTAGAGGCAGCGCAGATTATGCCATTGAGAAGAAAGATGGTGTATTCATCTGTAAATGGGTGGATAACAGTATAGTTACTGTAGCATCCACTGCCTACGGATATGAAAAGCCAAAGCCAACTAAAAGATACAGCCGAAATGACAAGGCTATTATTACCGTTTCCCAACCATGTGCTATCAGTAAGTATAACCAATCAATGGGAGGAACGGATCGTATGGATCAGGATGTAAATCAATATCGGATAACAATGAGGAAAAAGAAATGGTACTGGCCATTGTTCTCTTGGTTGATCGATACATCTTTGAATAATGCTTGGGTCCTATATAAACAAGCTGGCCATAAAGTCACTAAACTGCAATTTAGACGTGAGATCGTGCAGACATATCTAACCAGATATGCCACAAAGACTAGTGGGAGAGCACCTGCTCCTGTCACCGGAATAAACGTGTTGTTCCTGACATAAGATATGATGGTATCGACCACTTGTTAGACGAATGTCCTGATAAAAAGAGAAGAAGGTGCGCCCGGGAAACCTGTACCAGAGTTGTGAATACCTATTGCATCAAGTGTGATGTGGGACTGTGTGCAAGGTGTAATGTGAATTTTCACATGAAATAGCTTGTAGAATGAACCATTTTGCTATGTAAATTCATTTTCTCAGAATTTTTTCGTTCGATTTTTGATCTCTTGTACGATTTTTTGTTCATTACTAAACAATTTTTACCAAGTCATTTCAATTTCGTTTTGAATAAATTTGTATTTTTAACCAAAACATGTTTATAATGTAAAATTGCATAATTTGTTTGAAAAAATATAATTTCTTGAAAACTGAAGAAACGAAAATGTGTTCTTTGTTTTGACAAGGCAAACGCCGATGTGACGTATATGTCACACCCTGTAAGACCCCCTCCAGGTATTGAAATTTTTTTAATTATTTTTCTAGGCTTATTTGAGTGTAACTGAGTAGAGGTATGGTAAAATTAAACAAAATTTCGATGAACAAATTTTCTCGGCGTTGGGGGGTTAAGGCAACTAGTTGGTAGGCGATAAAACTCGTAATTTATTTACCTTCTTCCTGCACATAACTGTTTCACTTAGTAATTTAGTTAGTACCTACCTATTTTGAGTAAGAATAGTGGAATCTTTAAACGGCATGCGAGCCTCGAATTGAACAGCATAAAATCCATGTTCTAATATAATATATTAGAACATAGATATTATCCATCATATATTAGGATATTATCCAACATTCGAATTGAACCCCACATCAAATGATGCTAGTAAGACTTTTTTTTACTTGAGTAAGACTTTTGATGTTTATCATAAGCTTCGTGATATATTGAGACAAAAGTCTGAATTATAGATGTTCAAGTTCATCTTATTGACTTTTGGATTGTAGTTCATTCAAAGGTGATATAAAAGTTACTGTTCAGTAGGTATGTAATTCACTACACTATATGTTCCTTCTGTGCCTGTTTTTCTTGACATAACTACGATACCATTGTAGTGATGCCTTATTTTTTCGTAATTAGAGGGAAATTGTGAATTTTAGACATTGTAACCAAGTAAGTTCCCCTGAAATGTCATATTGATACTGTGAAACGTCTAGGCTGACTCGTTTGTTCCTATATGCATGTACTGTAAGACAGACATCGTTTTGTAGTAATGACAATTTTTTTAGACTGTCCAGGAATTTTTTTCCACCCGGAAAATGAGTGTTGTTTTAAAATGATTTAGGTACTACTAAAAGTACTAATGTTCCTAATGACCTCAATGGTGATTATTTTTGGGATTTTTTTCATTGAATAAATCCAAACCATTACCGATGTGGAATTCAATCATTCATTCCCCATTTCCCGCCGAAACGACTTTGTTTTGATCCATTTAACACGATTTTACTGGTATTCGTCACATCGACGAATGAGTTGCAATAAGCACAAAAAATGGGGTTGCATTCTAGGGTTAAATAATAATTTTATCATTATTACATTACAATTTTATTATTAAATTATAATTTAATTATTATTATGAGTTTAAATTTTATAAGAACAATGAGGAATTTCACGGAATTCTGTTTGCATTTTTCCTGAATAGTTATGGTGTGGGATAGCTGAAAATCGGGGTGATAGTTACCTTTTCAAGTTCATTGCTGATGGCCATGATTAAAAACCAGCCAGTGTTTTGAATTATTACTTTCAAAAATGAACCTTTGGAATTAGAATTAGGCATAAAACTAAAATCTGAACACATTTGAGCCGAAAAGGTTTGCTAGTTAGATTATTATCAACCCACAAACTTTATCTCAACCCTAATATTTCTGGATTAATCATGATATAAACTAAGTAACAGGAAAACATTTAAAATTAAAAGAAATGTATAACAAAAATTTATTGATATATACATGCAGTTGGGAACTTCCGGTCATTGATAACAAATTACCTTGTCTCAACTGAGAATCATGAATTAATAAACACTTGATACATTACTACACAATAAAATTACCTGACAATCACAACTTGGGGTGCAGTACAAAATAAATCAATAAAATGACTACGCCAAGCAGGCATCATTCTACAGAGCTACCAATTTGGATTTGATGACATGAAGTAAGTTCAGAGTAGCCACACAACTTGGAAAAGTCAGGAGATTTCTTGTAAAGGCAGTTTTTTTCATTAGATAAAGACATCAGTGAGATTATAATAAATAAATA
>CM019176.2:37815765-37829083 GCA_009739505.2 Apolygus lucorum
CCAACCTGAACCACGAGTTAACACATGTAGTGTTAATCCACGAGGACAGCTGAAACCATCGAGGTATAGTACATTCTTTATTTTTGATTCTGGCTCAGACGCCTCACTATTATCTTATAAATTATTGCCCCAATTTTCAGGACAAAGATACAAAATCCGACTTATTTAACGGGAATTGGCGGAGAATAAAATAATAGTAGAAGAACAAATATCCGTAAATATTATGATAGATAACATTGATATCCCAGTAGTTTTTTACATCGTACCCGAAGGTGTGTAACGAAACATGATATTGTTACTTGGTCGTGATATTTTAACCACCGGAATTTCAATAAACGTCTTGAAAGATAGATATGAAATTACTAAGATAAAAAGGACAAAATTAAAGATTCAAAATTGAAATATTTAAAACGTAAAAAGAATTCCCCAGTTTCAAGTAATACAACTTTAACAGAACCACTAATAATGAATTTAGTTCAGTCGATAAGTTAGAACATGATATTGAATTATGGCCAACTCCTTGCCAAATTCCGGAAGTGGACCTACAGATAGAATCAATTACTGCTACAGAAGGTCCATTGGTGCGGTCACGAATTATCCAAGGTTCAACAACTGGAAACTTAAATTCAGGAAAATTCAACCCTGACCTAGAAAAATTAGACACGGATTTGCAAAGTATAGAAGATCAGGACAGACTTAGATCAATTTTACGAAAATATTCCGATGATTTTACACGTGGTTTACCTAGGCGTCATGTTACCACTGCAGAATTTAGTATAAAATTGCATGATACAAATAAGATAAAATATAGACGTCCCTATCCATTACATGTACGCGACAGACAGATTGTACGTGAATACATAAAAGAAATGTTGGATGCCGGGATAATAGAGGAGTCGGAAAGTCCCTATTCGTCCCCTGTCCTTCTAGTACCTAAGAAAAATGGAAAACTACGTTTGTGTACGGACTTTCGAGAAATTAACAGTAATACCGTTCCTCTTCGTTTCCCAATTCCGTTAATCCGCGATCAAATTGCAAGATTAGCAGGACAGCACTATTTTTCATCATTGGATTGCGCTTCTGGTTTTTATGCTATCCCAGTAAACGAAGACACGCGCGAAATATTAGCATTTTCAACTCCAGACGGACACTATCAATACCGTCGAATGCCTTTTGGTGTAAGAAATGCACCCTGTTTTTATCAACGGGCAATTGTAGATGCGCTGGGTGAGATAGCTAATACCTACTGCTTAGCATACCTAGACGATTTGCTAATAATTAGTTCAAATAAGGAAGATGCGTTTAATAGATTAGAAATAGTCTTACAAGCTCTTTCAGTGGCTGGATTCTCATTAAATCCTGATAAATGTAGTTTTGTAAAAGAATCTACAACATACTTAGGATACCAAGTACAAAATGGAGAAGTACGACCTCATAATGATAGGATTACAGCAATGACTGATCTTTCTCCCCCGAAAGATCGCACTTCATTAAAATCCTTTTTAGGACTTTGTTCTTATTTCCGTAATTTTGTTCAAAATTTCTCGGAAATTTGCGCACCACTATATGAATTGACGTCCATAAAACATCAATTTAAATGGACTCCCCAACATGAGGAAATTAGACAAAAATTAATTACTATATTGACCAACGAACCCGTATTAACCATTTTTGATCCAAAATACCCAATTGAAATTTGGACCGATGCGAGTTCGATTGGCTACGGCGCTATATTATTTAATATAGTAGATGGAAAAAGAAAGGTAGTGGCGTATTTTAGCAGAAGAACTACACCTGCTGAAGCTAATTACCATAGCTACGAACTAGAGACTCTAAGTGCTGTAAAAGCTTTCAAGCACTTCGAATGTTATCTTTTGTACCATGATTTCACTTTAGTAACTGATTGTATGTCATTTCAGGCGTCCTACGTTAAACAAAATTTGATCACAAGAGTTCATCGTTGGTGGGCCTTTTTACAATCATTTGTGTTTACCATTGAATATCGACCTGGTTCTAGGATGCAAACCGTCGATTTTTTGTCTAGATATCCTGTAGGTATACCAACGGAAATAGACATCTTTGAAACGCAAGTACTCGATTATCCTTCTGATCACACTTCAGATAATTATAAGGTCATAGAATCTAACCTTCCAAAAATAACTGACTTGGAACACAAGAAACTAATCGAAAAGAAGGTAGATTTAATTGAGCTAACAGGAGATTGGCTGGTAGCAGCCCAAGATCAGGACACTGAAATTCGATTCATAAAAGATCAATTAGACTTGGGTCGCCTTGCTCCCGATTTAGCTAAATCTTACAAAATTTATGAAGGAATTCTACTTCGTGTATTTCAACACAAAAAGAAAACTTGCAAAGCACCGATTGTACCCAGGGCTTACAGATGGGTAATAACTAATTCAGTCCATGAATCAATTTTTCATTTGGGTTTACCCAAAACCATGGATACAATTTTAGAAAAATTCTGGTTTCCACACATGAATAAGTTTGTTAGAAAATTTATAGATAACTGTATAACTTGTAAGATTGCTAAAGGACCTTCAGGTAAACAACAGATGGCACTTTTTCCAATACCAAAAAATGATGTACCATTTCATACTGTACATATCGATTTTACTGGTCGTTTAAGCGGGCCGAGTAATTCCCCAGAGTATTATATTGTACAAATTTGTAGTTTTACCAAATTTATAATGCTACATCATACTAAAGTTTTGACGGCGAAGGCTGCCATCAACGCTTTGTCAGAATTGGTACAGTTGTTTGGCGCTCCGTCCCGTCTCGTATATGATCAAGGTACCAGCTTCACAGCAGGTATATTCGTGGACTATTGTAAAAAGAATAATATAAAAATGCACCCAATCGCGACAGGCGCGAGTAGGGCTAACGCCCAAGTCGAGCGTTACATGAGCTCAATCACAAATCTAATCACAGTAGCTCAATCTATAAAACCTCAGTCAATTAGACAATTAGCTCCTCAAATTCAGCTAATTTTAAATTCAACCTCAAATAGAGTAACTTCAATGTCACCCATAGAATTATTAACAGGAAGAAAACCGCACATTCCTGGAATGGTGACAGTAAACGAACAAATTTCCCCTCCAACTCGATCAAACTTAACCGAAATACGAAAGGAGGCGAAAACTAACATAGACCGCTCAGCAGATTACGAATTACAGCGCTTTGCTGGCACCAAGGCACCTGTCATACCATTAGAACTGAATGATCTCTGCGTGCGTCAAGTTGAACCAAGAACATCTTACAAAACAAGTCCAAAATACAAAGGCATGTACCGAGTAATTCAAATATTACCTAATGATAGGTACTTATTGGAAAATCTAACCACTAAACGTCAATTAAAATATTCTCACGAACGAGTTCGCAAAATAACCCAAGATGTTGAATTACTACCACAATTATTGAATGAGTCTGAATCAGAAAATGAAGCCTCTTCAATAGAGGATTAAAACCTTTGAACAATATTGAGATTCGGACACTCTAAAATACTTGAACAAAAAAAATATATTGCGCATGCTTACATAATTGAACACATAGGCATAGGCTGATGATGGATTGCAACCAACATCGGCCCTTCGTCATAACGGATTCCTGCACAAACGGATTCACGCTCTTGAAAAATGCACTGCATGGATCTTGGTGACTTTGGCCGGGAGTTCAGGAATTTGGTGATGATGGCCTTCCCTGGCATTAATCCCGTATTTCTAGAGTACGAGATGGTGTCTATAGTGGCCGTTGTTCCGGGTTGAGTCAATTCATTTATAAATTTTATTTATTTTTTTTAATTGGCTTTGGATTCGATCCATGATGCATATTGAAACATTTTATGACTCAACCCCTGAGACGGTGGCAATATCATGAGACTGTACCTTCGAGAATACTACTTCTCGTTGATGGTCTTCATGTGAAGCCTGCGAAATTGAACTTTTAATGAGTATGGCTTTGGATTCGATCCATGATGCACTCATTAAACTTGGCTTTGGATTCGATCCATGATGCACTTCGAATGAGTATGGCTTTGGATTCGATCCATGATGCACTCATTAAACTTGGCTTTGGATTCGATCCATGATGCACTTCGAATGAGTATGGCTTTGGATTCGATCCATGATGCACTCATTAAACTTGGCTTTGGATTCGATCCATGATGCACTTCGAATGAGTATGGCTTTGGATTCGATCCATGATGCACTCATTAAACTTGGCTTTGGATTCGATCCATGATGCACTTCGAATGAGTATGGCTTTGGATTCGATCCATGATGCACTCATTAAACTTGGCTTTGGATTCGATCCATGATGCACTTCGAATGAGTATGGCTTTGGATTCGATCCATGATGCACTCATTAAACTTGGCTTTGGATTCGATCCATGATGCACTTCGAATGAGTATGGCTTTGGATTCGATCCATGATGCACTCATTAAACTTGGCTTTGGATTCGATCCATGATGCACTTCGAATGAGTATGGCTTTGGATTCGATCCATGATGCACTCATTAAACTTGGCTTTGGATTCGATCCATGATGCACTTCGAATGAGTATGGCTTTGGATTCGATCCATGATGCACTCATTAAACTTGGCTTTGGATTCGATCCATGATGCAATTTGAACTTGGCTTTGGATTCGATCCATGATGCAACCCCAAAACGATTTTGTAATGTATGCGTTTACTTACTTATTTCAATTGATTCGACTCATAAACGTTAAATAAAATAAAATAAAAAAATCTTGAAGCTCATTTCGAAATACTCTTTATGAGTATTGGTTGACTGACCACTTGATTTTCCAGTCGGTACATAGCCCTAGGACCCTTTTCAACAAACGACACATTCCTTTCGAAGTGAACGGATAATATTCGGCAAACTTGAAAGTAACCAGGTTCCTACCTGAAATCTTTTTTTAATCCGAACAAAAGCCTCACGCAGTTGTCGTGGACTTGTGGTCAGAAAAGGGCCGAATCGTTCGAAATTTTCCATTAGATAGTGACTCGGTTGAGAGGTGTTACCCGGTGGTCAGGTAATACGGAATAACCCTTGTATATCCTTGAGTCACCCCAACACGTAGTGGCGTACGACGCCACTCAACTGCTTTTGAACCTTTGTGATGTTTACTAATAATTTTTCGCTATGCTTACAGACAAGGGCACACATGGCCACCGACCTACGTCGTTCGGACCGTCTAAATGTTGATTTTTTGTACACTTTTATAAACTATTTTGATTTGCGTTCCTACTTTCACTATATTATTGTGAAAAATCATTATTATTCAATTTTGAAGTGATACCTAGAACGCCCCAAATTAATGTCGTCAGGAAAGGGCCGAATGGTTCAAAACTTTCCGTGACCAACCCGAGTTGTCTTGCAAGCAGGTAGTTGAGATGAACCCTCTTCTTCACAACATTCACTTATTGAAACCATTCAAACTTAAACTTTGTTCATTCATCCTTATTTTGTTACGAAACTTATCAACCGAAGCTTGCAACTCCGCTTGGCTGTTTTATAACTTATTTATGATGTTCACTAATTTCTTCTTTGAATTTTACAGAAAATAGTCGCAATTGGCCAGCGACCTCCAAACATACTCAATCCGGACAACCACCAAAATAAATAAAATGAAAGTTTTTCCAAATCAATGTCAATACTTAATGTACATGTTAAATGAAGCCATAGGTCCAGCCGGGAGGTTTCTCTCGTCCAGAGATTCCTCTTTTTGGGAGAGTTTTTCCCTTCTGCCGGAATATCGGACAATTTTACGATGTTGGGCATTAGGTTTTCTCTCCAGAGGCTATTTTGTTTTAGTTACAACTCCCTAGGTAGGATTAATGTAGGTATTGTTATGGTAATTTGTTAACTAATTTCCTTGTTCTTTTTTTTCATTTTCACGTGGGGCCGTGAATAGTCAGTTTGGCCGTATCGGGAATTGTGTTCTTAACAATTCCTCCAAGGTGACACTGGCGATTCTCCCCTCAATATTTCCCTTTTTACCTACAACAGCCATACCTGTGTTTTGGGTTGGTAGAACTGCCCTTCCCTATCTGAGACTTTTTCAAAAGGAGTTGTCCTGGCTTCAGTACGATTGTGAGCTTCAACGAATTATAAACCGTTCCAGTTTTTCCTATAAAAACGTTGTTACTTATTTCATTTTCACTTAGCCCCTGACAAGAGATTTAATCTCGAAATACATAACCACTGTTCACCTCACATATGACGAACGACATTGGAAGTGATATTCCTTTGTTCATGAACCGCCTCAACTACAAAGAAGCCGCCGATAATCAAAGGAATATACTAATGATAACCCATAACCAATCACTACCTCACATATGACTTGATAAACGTTATTGAAAGTCAAATTCTTTTGTACTTAGTCCGCCTCAACTTCAAAGAGACCGCCGATAGAACAAAGGAATGGACCTATGATAATACATAACCACTGTCCAACTCACATATGAAGAACGAAATTGGAAGTGATATTCCTTTGTACATTGAAGGATCATTCAAAGGTAATTTTACATTTATGTTTAGCCTTGGTGAATGATTCCTATTAAATTTAGTGGACTGTAAAATTTGTGAAATTGAAGAAAAAACAAAAAATTGAAACCAACTGAATAACTATATTTTGGCAGTGGAAATGAACAAATGTACCTATGTAATGTGGGCCCACGGAAGAATATCTTTCACTACATGAGTAAAATTATTTAAAAAGAAACAAAATAATAATAAATAGGTACCTATGTACCAAAAATAAAGTCTTTTCTTATTTTTATCGAAAATATGGAGAAAAACTGGAGCAGATGGAGGTCGTATCCGTGATGGGCCCAAAAACGTGCACCTTCGACGATAGGTATAAAAAAGAAACAGTACCTGTCCTTCTTCTTCCTGTAAGAAAGTAAGTAGGTAGATAGTCAGCGATTTCGACGTGCTGCACCCAAGGCCTTGGTTGAGGACTCCGCAGTTCCACGGTCGTAACCAGGTGTGCAGAATTCAAATTCTTCAATCAAATTCGGGGGAAAGAGTTTTACGTTGACCGGTCAGGAGATACTGGTGGACTGAAGCTCTATCCAGAATGTACATGATATCATGTATTAAGGAAGAGGAGAAGAGGGGTTCAGTTCGCCCCCTGGTCAAGGTCGTTGATTGATGGTGATTGATTGTTGGTCGTTGGTCGTTGGTCGTCGCCCAGATAATACTATAAGATACTAACAGTTGCCTCAACATAACCGCCCACCAAAATTCAATGTGGAATTTTCAGGAGGAGAAAGGATTAAATTGGATTAGGAACCAGGTTCAGTTAGGGGTTGCAGGGAAACAACTTTGGTGACAGGACGAACGTAGATGCCAGAAGGAGTCTTGACTTCAACAACTCTGACTGCTTGATCCTTGCCTGGGAAAACTTGTATGACACGTCCCAATGGCCATTGAAGAGGAGGGACTCTGGAGTCACGAAGGATGACCATGGTTCCAACGCTGATATTCGGCGACTGTTGGTCCCACTTATTACGTTGCTGAAGACGGTGAAGATATTCTCGGCGCCATCGCTGCCAGAAATGCTGGGCCTGCCTTTGAACTAGTTGCCAATTCTTCAAGCGGTTGAGTGGAGTTTCAACGAGTAAACAGGGCTCTGGCCTTGCCATCAAGGGTCTTCCGATAAGAAAATGTCCCGGTGTGAGACATTCGAGATCGTTCGGGTCATTTGTGAGGGGAGAAAGAGGTCGAGAGTTCAAGATCGCCTCGATGCGGACAAAGAGGGTTGCTAACTCCTCGAAGGTCAAAGGAGTGTTGACCACAATTTTCTTCAGGATCCCCTTAACACTCTTAACTCCAGCCTCCCATAACCCGCCCAAATGTGGAGCTTGAGGAGGGTTGAACGTCCACTGAATGTTCAAAGGAGACAGGTGACCATCAATGCGGCTTTGGACCTCATCATCTTTCAGCCAAGAATAAAATTCCTTAAGTTCTTTACTGGCGCCTTGAAAATTTGACCCACAGTCCGAAAAAATGTTGATTGGTAGGCCTCTTCGTCCAATAAAACGATCCAGTGATGCAAGAAAGGCTTCAGTTGTACAATCACTGACGAGCTCAAGATGAAGTGATTTTGTGGACATGCAGACAAAAAGACATAACCACGCCTTAGAACAGGATGCCTTGCGATGCTTGGAAAAGCGGACTAAAAACGGGCCTGCATAATCAACGCCGACATTCTTGAAAACGCTCCTTCTTCAACTCTACAAGAAGGTAAGTTACCCATTTTAGGTGTTGAATCGGGATTTGACGCCCAGAAACATGTAGAGCAACGGTGAATACGCTGTTTGATCACCGTTCGAGCTGCAAATATCCAATATTGTTGTTGAAGCAAAGTTTGCAGAGCGCTGGGAGCCAAATGAAGATGAAGTCTGTGCATATGATCAATCAGAAGCTTCGTAAAATGACATTTCCCGGGCAAGACAATGGGATGTTTGGCTCTGAAAGGTAAGGTGGACTCCTGGAGCCTACCGCCCACCCTGACGATACCCATCGGATCAATGAAACAGTTCAATCGACGTAGGTGGCGATGTTCAAGAAGTGCCGAATCCTTGAATTTATTCTTGAATATATAAAGCTGCTGGGTTATTTTAATAAAGGTGAGATTGGCATTATTATACTCCGAGACCAAAATGGGTTCTGGTTTTATACATGGTAGAGTGTTAATACGAGGCTGCACTGACATCTTCAAAGTTCTTCGACTAGTTCCTGTACGACTTGGCCAACCAACCAGTTTCTTTAAAGCTCGTAAAACAAATACCATGATGCGAAGGATTTTACCATAAGAGGAGTAGTGAATGATCCATTCATTGAATAGATTGCCATGGACGATAGCGAGACTAATTGGATCACGTTCTTTCAATTCAGGCAACTCACAATGTTGAATATTACTCGCAGAACATTTTGGCCATAGTGACGGATGTTCCAATAACCATGAAGGGCCATGAGTCCATAAATCATGATCAAGAATCTCAGATGGAAGGATGCCTCTTGAAGAGCAGTCTGAAGGATTTTCAGGTGATGAAACATGGTACCAATGGTTATATCCATATTAGAAGTTATTTCAACCACTCGATGAGATACGAAGGTTTTTAAACGGTGAGGTGGTGTTTTCAACCAGCCTAACACCAAAGTGGAATCTGTGAACCAATAACATTCGTTGACATGAACGGATGATAAGAATTCATTAAGCGAGACATACAATCGGCAGAGAAGAAGTCCAGCTAGAAGTTCTAGGCGTGGAATCGTAATTGGACGGATCGGAGCGAGTCTAGTTTTTGCCTTGAGCAAAAATACTTGAACACCATCCAATTTTTGAAGACGAATGTATATTGTCGCACTGTACGCTTTCATGGAACCATCACAAAATCCTACAACTTGAATGCTTTTAGCCTTCGCAGTAGGAATGTGACGCTGAATTCTCAGCTGATTCAGATTCGGCAAATCTTCGACAAAAGTACGCCATTTTGAAGAAATTTCTGCTGGAACTGGATCATCCCAATCAACAGCTGCTTGCCAACAAGCTTGTAGAAGAATTTTGGCATAAATTACAACTGGGGACAAATAGCCTAAAGGATCATAGATCCGTGCCACAGCGGAAAGGATACCACGTTTTGTGTTTGTCTGTGGAGGGGGAATAATTTTATATCGAAAATTATCCTCAGAAGGTTCCCATTGGAGACCAAGAATTTTTATAAGGACGTCGCCTTCAGTATCAAATTGCATTGGACGAGCAGTGGCTGAATCAACGTGTTCAAGAAGCTGAGGACAATTGCTCGACCATTTGCTTAAAGCGAATCCACCCTTTTCGAGCATAGACGTTATCTGTTGCTGGAGTATAAGAGCCTCAGAAATGTTCGACCCACCACTAGCAATGTCATCGACGAATATATCGTGAGTCAAAACTTGAGCTGCTTCTGGAAACACTAAGCCTTCGTCTATAACCAGCTGTTGGATCGTGCGTAATGCAAGGAAGGGAGAACACGTAAGCCCGTATGTTACTGTTTTTAATTGAAACTCGTCCAATTGATCATCAGGACTGAATCGCCACATAATATGTTGATAACTACGGTCTTCAGGTTTCACTAATATCTGCCGATACATTTTAACTACTTATATCGGTAGTGAAAACCACAGCATGACGTCGAAATCTCAAAATGATGTCAAAAACATCCCGCTGAAGCTTTGGCCCAGGGAGGAGATAATCGTTCAGAGATCCAAGCGCAGTTTTGCAAGATCCATCGAAAACAACACGGATTTTGCTAGTTTGATCCTCAACTTTCCAGACCCCATGATGAGGTATAAAAAATTTACCTGGAGTAGGTGCTAGAAGAACATCCGCCTGAAGCCCCACTATAAGCAGCTTGTCCAGGAAGCTATCCTGGCAAATAGCGGTGGGGCTTCTCCCGCATCTCCTATTGCTGATGTGGAGCAGCAGCCTGCCATTCAGTATCCCTCCCCCGGGACCTCCGGTCTTCTTGCCGATCTGAAGACCGAAGTCTTGAGGCTTGGGGGGCAGGTGGGTCGTATTGAAGGCTATGAAAGCACCTACCTGCAGGATCTGGTGAGGCGGGCTGCTGAAGGGCTGGATAACCTGGAAGATGAGGTTGCAGCCTATTTAGGGAGAATCTTCCCGCGGGTTGGGGATGTGACCGTGACGCAGCACCAGGGGGGACCTCCTTCCAGAGTGGTGTTGCGTGGAGGTCGCAGAGCAGCTAAACAAGCGAGACGGCGGGAGTACCACCGGGTTCAGAGTTTGTGGAGGAAGCATCCGGCGCGTGTGGCTGCGGAGGTACTGGAGGAGCCTGGGGAAAATCAAGTTCAACCCCCTCTCCAGGAGTTTGTGGATTTCTGGGAACCACTTTTGAGTGCTCCCAGTCACGACCCTGGGGAGCGTGTGGTTCCCCCAGTCCCCACCAGGGATTCCTTGCGCAGCATAATGTGCTCGCCGGTGCTGTCTGACGAGGCACACAAGTGCCGTGTCAAGAACTCCACTTCCGCTGGACCCGATGGTGTTTTCTGCCCGACGCTGGAATAAAGCACCAAAAACGATTAAGCTGCTCATCCTCAACCTGCTCCTCCTTGCGGGAAGACCCCCGAAAGCGTTAACCCGTACCCGGACCGTGTTTATCCCCAAGAAAGGGGGGAAGTGGGCCTGGAGGCTATCGACCGATCTCTGTGTCCTCGGTAGTCTTCCGCCACTTCCAAAAGTACTGGCATCTCGCCTCCAGGTGGCTGGTGTCATTGGTGATGTCCAGAGAGCGTTCCGGTCAGCGGATGGCACAGCGGAGAACCTTACAGTTCTCCAAACTGTCATCTCGCTGGCCCGTATTAAACGCCGGCAATTACATCTCGCCGCTCTGGACGTCGCTAAAGCCTTGACACAGTCAGTCACCTTGCCCTGACCGATTGCCTTCGTGGTGTTGGGGCCCCATCTCGGTTAATCGAGTATGTGGCCTGTCTGTACCAGGAAGGCGTGACGGTCCTCGAGGCAGGAGGTGAGGTATCAGGGGATATACGGATCGGGCGTGGGGTACGCCAGGGGGATCCCCTATCGCCACTCCTCTTCAACCTGGTCGTGGATACGGCCTTGGGTAAGCTGCCCACTGAAGTAGGGTTTGATCTCGCCCTGGGGTGCGAGTAGGAGCATTGGCATTTGCGATGATGTTATCCTACTCGCAGAAACCCGTGAGGGCTTGCAGATCGCCCTCAATGCATTTGCTAAGCAGCTAGCCAGGTGTGGACTTGTGGTTAACCCCGATAAGTGTGGGTCGGTCTCCTTGGTCCCGTCGGGTCGCCAGCATAAGGTGAAAGTTGTGGATGGGGTTTTGTCGTAGGACAATCCCCCATTCCATCTCGATCCGTGCTGGAGGTTTGGCGGTACCTTGGAGTCGACTTCATGGGGGTGGCCACCATTACTACCAGCCGTGTGGACCTTGGTAGAGCGCTAGCTCGCGTACCAAGGCTCCATTGAAGCCACAGCAGAAGCTGCGCCTCCTCCGCACGTACTTACTGCCAAAGCTAACCTATGGGTTAGTCTTTGGCAGGCTTACGGCGGGGAGGCTGCAACAATTAGATCGAGAAGTTCGCTCTGCTGTGCGCTCTTGGCTGAAGTTCCCTCCTGGTGTCCCAAGTGCCTATTTTCACGCACCGGTCAAATCCGGTGGGCTTGGCATTGTGTCTCTCTCGGCATGTATCCTTCACTGCGCCGCCGGCGCCTGCTAGACCCTTCAGGGGTCGAGCTGGGAGGTCGCCCGTGCGGCTGCTGATCTTGATTTTGTCAGGCAGCAGTTAGCATGGTGCGACCGAGCAACACCATCTGCGCCAAAACCCAGTTCGTCTGCTGAGTTCGCTGCTGCGCTGCATGAATCGGTGGATGGTAAAGAACTCCGACAGTGCTCCGAAAGCCTTGTCTCATCCCAATGGGTAGATTGGGCTTCGGAGGGCATTGGGGCCCGCGACTACCGACACTTTCCACGCCATCCGCGTGGCATCTTTGCCAACTGCGGTGCGGTGTTCGAGAGGTAGTCGCGGGACAACGCTACCCCTTGCCGTGCCTGTCGGAGTGGAAAATGAACACCTGTATCATGTGGTGCAGCAGTGTCCACGAACTCATGGGGGCCGCATCCTACGTCATGATGCGGTCGCCAAGCAGATAGCAGGTGCATTGTCATCTAGCGGCTGGGATGTTGAGAGAGAAGAGATTGTATCACATGCCAAGTGACCAGGGTAAGAAGCCCGACATTGTTGCTGTCAAGCCCGACCAGTCTTGCATTATCCTGGATGTCCAAGTTGTCAATGGCAGCTTGGACATGGAGCAGACTTGGCGGGCCAAGATAAGGAAATATGACACGAATGATTTACGGCAAGCAGTGTCGGAGCTAAAGGAGTGGCACCCAACAACATCAGGGTGATGGCTGCAACCTTGTCGTGGCGCGGTGTGTGGTGCGGGAAAAGTGCCACGGAGTTGCGCGAGTTGGGCATCTCAGTAGGCGTACTCCGTGGTATCACCACCCGTGTCCTGCTCGGCTCATATTTGAACTGGTGGTCGTTTTATAGAGGCACTTCCCTTCATCCTCTCTCCCACCCCCACCTTCCTCATCTCCCTCATCCCTAGGGCCGGCGTCGGGTGAGTCCTGGGCGTCCTCCCCATTATTTTATTTATTTATTTATTTTATTTTTATGGCGTGCCCCTCCGTCAAAAAAGACATTTTGTCTTGAGGGGAGATTAAAAAAAAAAAAAAAAAAAAAAAAAAAGGT
>CM019176.2:37829183-37868203 GCA_009739505.2 Apolygus lucorum
TAGAGATAGATATATATATATATATATCTATATATATATATATATAATATATTATAATATATATATATATATATTTACATCTTGGTACAAAATGACGTCCGTATCATAGTTGTGGTAAAGTGACGTCCCCCTGAAGGAGTGGTCATTTTAACAAAATTTTGAAATTCCAACATTAATTAAGGCCGAGATACTTGTTAACCGACTCAGATATTCACATTTCGCTTGCTGATGACATATACAGTTCTTCACATATACGCTGTACATATGAACGCATAGTGGCTTCCGTTCACACAGCAGCTGAATTGACGTCCAGTAAGCTCGAGCTTACTGGACGTCAATTCCGCTGCAGTGTGAATAGCGCTGGCAAGGCGCCGCAGAGTTGAGGGCTGGGACCAGCCGTTTTCAAGGGTGTGGGAGAATGCCAAATCGGTGAACTCACCCAATTCAATCTCAGAACGTTTCCAAAATGTGTCAATATAGAAAAGTAGAAGAGAAGTAGAAAAGAACCCCCCCTCACAAGTTGTTTACATGAAAAATAATGGGTAATTGCCAAAAAGGACCAATAAGAGAGAAATGGGGAAAATATAATTTTCAAGAGTTTTTTCTCTTACATAGGAAATAAAATCGGGCCGAGTTTATTAGGCCCCACTTCCCTTCCTAAGGACCAGGAAGTTTAATAATGAGGGAGGGACATTGATCCATAATTAATGGTTCTATCAGCCGCTAACGACCTTTGAATGAGAGAGCTTTATTCGCCGATTTTCCCTTGCCAAATGGTTAGGTACGCCATGCGTTGTATTTCAACCTCAGGTTTTCAATGGACGAACTCATGTGGCCGTGAAGTCGAGTCACGAGGTAATGAACTCTAAGTAATCGATTTTCACTCTTTTCTGAAAACCTCGAACAGGAATTGCGAGAGAGTTGAAGAGGTAATCGATAAGAATTCCTCCTTTCTCGTTATTATCTTTCTTTTAATATGGCATTGTGTTCCATTACTTCTTGAAATTTGCTGAATTTTCTTTGTTGAAGTTAGTTTTGAAATCCATTCATTCTGTACAATTTATTGAGTGAATTTAAAAAAAAGCAAAGCTGTGGTTAAGAAAATTGGAATAATACTCGTAGCTGTATGACGGAGTAGTCAGCCTTGTGGGTGTGGCACAAAGCACGAATCGTTAAAATTATACAACCTCTTGGTTGAAAAATAATCTCAAGAAGCACTCTTTTCGTCACCCCGAACTCGTATATCGAGTACCAACGCGTATATTGCTGTTTTTTCGATTTTCAGTAGGTAATACTGAAATAGGTTGATTCACTCGATGAACGATAATATCATTATCTGTTCAACACCCATTGGTAATTTTATTCAACAGGTGTTGTACAGGAAAAGTTTATACGCTATTCTTTAAAACTTGCTTGTGTTGTGTTGTGATATCAACAAGTTGTGTGAAAATATAATTCACGTAATATTCAAAAAATGTCTTGAAGTGCCAATTCGTTACATTACAATAAATACCATAGCAATCTACTGTATGCACAGGGTGTGTTTTGAAGATGTTAAGAGTCCATAAACGTGTTCTACTTGTCTCCTCATTGAGAATTGAATTGAACTCATTGAGCACTGGGCTATTGCATTTTTGGATACATAGAATATTCGCAGGTTTTCGTTATTTATGTAAATTGTTCATATGTATATTACACGTTTCCCGTTTCGGATTTTCACCGCACTTCTGGTCCTTTTGAGGTGCCAACTGGTCATCAGACCTCCGAATTTGCCTCAGAGAGTGACTTCACAAGGTTATACATTCAGGCCTTTATTTTCAAAGGGATGTAGCACATGGCTTCGTCAGTATCAACTTAATTTCTCCGTATTTGTATTGTTCTTGGATAAATAATATTGAAAACATCTGCCAATGAAGTGGAATGTATGCTACCCATTCATAAATATGCTAAACAGTGGGCGTAGCACATAGCTTCAATAAAATCAATACTATATTCTTTCCAGATTATTTGAATCTGGAATTAGATCCTGTAATAAAAACGCTGCAAATTATTACACAATGGTTTATTATTTTTCTATATAATCGTCTACAAAGCCACCAACCATCCAACATGAAGAAAAACATCGATGGCATTTCGGTCAGCTTTAATTTGAACGGAGATTAGGCCTCTTTTGCGATTCACACTCGTGTTTCTGATTTACCGCACGTTTATTATTTTTATGGTTTATTATTTTATTATTATTTTTTTAATGGTTTATTTTTTTTCTTCTATATTAATAATCGTCTATAAAGCCACGGAGATTAGACCTCTTTTGCGATTCACACTCGTGTTTCTGATTTATCGTACGTTTATTATTTTTATGGTTTATTATTTTAATGGTTTATTATTTTTTTATATAATCGTCTATAAAGCCACCAACCATCCAACATGAAGAAAAATACTTGGAAAATGTCACCCCACGCATATTTAAGCAAAAACCTCTTTTTTGGCCGGTTATTTGCCCATAACTTCTATACGAATGAAGCGATCGGAATAGTTCGACGTTAGGACCAACTAGACCCCCAATGGAGTCTATGTGTGAAAGATCGGGGTTTTTAGACCGATTCTAAGGCCTTTTATGGCCCGGACGGCGAACGGCGGACGGCGGACGGCGAACGGCGGACGGACATTGCAAATTTGGATTCTACGCACCTTGAAACGTAAAGTGACAAAGTTTGAGGGGGGGTTATAAAAATTTTTTGCGATACGATCACATAGGCTTATTATTAGAAAAATAAACCAAAATGTACAGCGGGATGGGGTTCGTAGTACCAATTTACGTATTTACTACCTTTGTGGGCGTAGCACATAGCTTCCCAACATCAATAAAATATCGTTTCCATATTATTCGAATCTGGAATTAGATCCTGTAATACAAATGTAGGAGCAGGATGGGGTTCGTAGTATCAATTAACGTATTTTACTACCTTTGTGGGCGTAGCACATAGCTTCCCAACATCAATAAAATATCGTTTCCATATTATTCGAATCTGGAATTAGATCCTGTAATATAAATGTACGAGCAGGATGGGGTTTGAAGTATCAATTAACGTATTTTACTACCTTTGTGGGCGTAGCACATAGCTTCCTAACATCAATAAAATATCGTTTCCATATTATTCGAATCTGGAATTAAATCCTGTAATATAAATGTACGAGCAGGATGGGGTTTGTAGTATCAATAATTGATACTTGATAAAATAATTGATTTTTACTACGCCCACATAGGTAGTAAAATACGTTAATTATTAACGTATTTTACTACCTTTGTGGGCGTAGCACATAGCTTCCCAACATCAATAAAATATCGTTTCCATATTATTCGAATCTGGAATTAAATCCTGTAATATAAATGTACGAGCAGGATGGGGTTTGTAGTATCAATTAACGTATTTTACTACCTTTGTGGGCGTAGCACATAGCTTCCTAACATCAATAAAATATCGTTTCCATATTATTCGAATCTGGAATTAAATCCTGTAATACAAATGTACGAGCAGGATGGACTCGTAGTATCAGTTTACGTAATTTACTACCTTTGTGGGCGTAGCACAAAGCTTCCTAACATCAGTAAAATATTGTTTCCATATTATTCGATTGATATTATTCGCCAATTGTAAGCATGGTTTCTTCACTTCTAAGGGATGAAAAATAAGGGTTGACATTTTGAAAATGCCCTAGCTCAAAAAAATCTATATAAAGGTATTGTTTTTCCATCAATTTAAGATAGTATAGAATTTTTAAAATTTTAGAGACCATGCGGAGCTCTGCAACACAAACCGTTAGCTCCCTACGAGACCTTAAGGTTTTTCCTTCGATAAAACAAAATCACGAGTGTGAATCACCAAACAGGTCTAATCTCGTTCAAATATTATCTGTCCAAAAATTTTCATACGAAGGACCCTATTTTTCGAATCGAATGCGTAGCGTTTATTTCTTCCAAAAAATTGATTTTGAAGGTGTGAAGGTAATTATGTAGCAGGTAAAAAGAGTTACAATGGTAAAATTGTGATCTTTTCAGACGAATGATCTATACAGAAAAATAATAAAAGAAAGGTGTTACTTTATACTCACTACCATATCTACGAATGGAGGTCTTCTTCAAAAAATCCACTTTCTAGCCGTCAAAATCATTTGTAAGTATCACTAACGGATTCAGCGTGAAAAATTACACAGGAATTGATACCAAACTCGTCATGTCATCCTAACATGGACGGTGGCCAGTGGACGAAATTTGTGATTCCCGCCCAACTTGAATTTTCCGCGCTATGGATCAACCTCCTACGAACGGGGATTGTTGAACTTCTACCTCTGAGGTTTGCGCTTCTCTCATTATCAGATCTTTACTCGTCTGGCTCCCACATTATTTTCAATCCCCGAGTTTTTCGCCTTTTTTTGGTTAATTATTTTCAATAACAAACCTTTGGAAACGACCAAGAAAAAAAATTAACCCCCCTCAAAATTTGTTGGTTTACGTTTCAAGGTAGGTGGAATTCAAAAATCGAATAAAAATTAGGCCGTCCGTCCGCCGTACTCGGCTCTTTCGTCACCCAGCATTGACCGATTTTGATGAAATTTGGTATAGGGGCCTTTTAGGGTCTAGTTGTGCGCCGAAGATTTTGGTTGCTGTAGGTCACTTCTAAGGGTTGAAATTTTGAAAACGCTCTATCTCAAAGAAGTTTTTTAGAAAGGTATTGTTTTTCCATCAATTTAAGATTTTTGGTAGGTTTCTGACTAGTCCTGTGTACTTAAATGGAGGTGGAGAAAATGGCCAAGCTAGTCTTCAGTATCGTTCTATCATTGTTAGCACGACGTTTACGTCCTGGAACAGCACCCTATTCATGTGACTGATATAATTTTGGTTTATTATTTTCAATAATGAACCTTTGGAATCGACCAAGAAAAAAAAAAATTTAACACCCCCTCAAAATTTGATGGTTTACGTTTCAAGGTACGTAGAATCCAAAAATCGAATAAAAATTTGGCCGTCCGTCCGCCGTACGCCGTACGCGGCACTTTTGCCACTTAGCATTGACCGATTTTGATGAAATTTGGTATGTAGGCTCCATTTGGGGTCTAGTTGTGCCCCGAAGCTTTTGGTTGATGTAGGTCACTCCTAAAGGGTTCCAAAATCAATTTTGAAATTTTGAAAACGCCCTAACTCAAAAAATTTTGATATAAAGGTATTGTTTTTCCTTCAATTTAAGATTCTATAGAATTTTTAGAATTTTTTGAGACCACGCGGAGCTCTGTAGGACAAACCGTTCGCTCACTACGAAAATTTAAGTGTTTATATTGAAATATATATATATATATATAAATCAAAACACGAGTGTGAATCGCAAAAGAGGCCTAATCTCCGTTCAAATTAGAGCAGACCGAAATGCAATCGATGGTTGGTGATGTTGATTTTTTTTGTTGATTTTTTTTGATTTTTTTTTTTGATTTTTTTTTTTTTTTTTTTTTTTTTTTTTTTTTTTCTTTTTCTTTTCATATTGGATGGTTGGTGATTTTGTAGACGAGTGATCTATATAGAAAATAATAAACCATTGTGTAATAATTTGCAGCGTTTTTTCTTATGGTAGAGTTCAGATGTTTGTAACGCAGAGAAACACATTGACTTATTTTTAAATAAGTTCTAAGAAAAATATTCTTTAAAAAATTCCAAGAAAAAAGTTTTTTTTTTCACTCGTCTGCAGGGATCACAACTTTGCCATTGTCACTATTTTTTTTTTAATTTGTTACTCACCAACCATAGGTACTTGCTAGGTAGCAAGTACCTATGGTTGGTAAGTAACAAAAGTAGGTAGGTACCTACTACATAATTACCTTCACACCTTCTCAATCAAGTTTATTCGGAAGAAATAAACTCTTCACACTCGATTCGAAAAATAGAGTTCCTTACAGGAGTTTCTGTTATAAAACGAAGGAAACCCCTCAAGTTCTCGTAGGGAGCGAACGGTTTGTCCTACAAAGCTCCGCGTGGTCTCTAATATTTCTAAAAATTCAATACTATCTTCAATTGGTGAAAAAACAATACCTTTGTTTCGAGAGTTCCCGAGCTAGCGTACTTTTGAAAATGTCAACCCTTAACTTTTACTCCTTAAAAGTAACTGATATCAATGAAAAACTTCGAGACACAACTAGACCCCCAATGGAGCCCACATACCAAATTTCAACCAAATCAGTCTATGGTTGGTAAGAAAAGTGCCGCGTATGACGGACGGACGGAAAATTGTTTATTCGATTTTCGGTTTCTACGTTACCTTGAAACGTTAAACATCAAATTTTGAGGAGGGTTGAAATTTTTCCTGTTTGTCGATTCCAATGATTCATTATTGAAAATAATAAATCAAAAAATGCCGCGGATGGTCGGTTTTTTTAAGTTCGATTTTCGGATTCTACGTACTTTGAAACGTAAACCAACCATCGTTACTACCTACCTACTACTTAACTACACGATCAATCACAATAACAATCAAGTTTATTTAGAATACATAAAAGCTTCACACTCGATTCGAAGAAATAGGGAACTTGATTTCGGAAATTTACGTTGCTAGGACGCTTTTATCCCGAAATTCAATATTGTTGAATATTTTTCAACTTCAAATATTATAAAGCTAAGATTTTTGCGCGGTTTTTGGTGTTGAGGTAGGTTCGTGAAAAACCATTCAGAAGTAAAAAATTAGCAACCAAATGAAAAAGCTTCTTACTAAAACACAAACGGTGGATACCGCTTTCGTACAAGTACTCAACCACGAGAGACATATTATGCCTTATGTTTAATAAATTGAGAGCTTTCCAATGAGTGGTGAACGATTTTTGTGGGGTGGAAAATGAGGAAGTTAGTTTTCCCTAGGAACGATTGGTTGTACGTGAAAATCATCAGAAATTGAGGACGCTGAGACGGCGTTCCAGGTGTTTTAGTTCGATGGCTGCTGGAGTGGGAGACCTTGCAACCTGGACGCCACTTCCACCGCTTCGTGTAAAGTTTAACTTTTGCAAATCATATACGAAACGTGCGCAGCGTCCTAGCGGAAATTGCGTGCACTAAATCTATACGTTTGCTGAAGAAAACCGTCAAAATGACGTCCTCCTAAAAAAGGGGGAGACGCCTCAATGAATCATTCTGTACAAGATGAGCCTGTTGTGTAAAATGACGTCCGTATACGGACGCCACTTTGCACCGGACGCCACTTTGAATGCAACTTTCTGTAGGGCGGACGCCAGATGCACGCAATATGCATATATATATATATATATATATATATATATATATATATATATATATATATATATATATATATATATATATATATATATAGGTCTATGGAGCACCCGTTACCAGCTCATTTCGCCTGATACCGGCTCATTGGGAGCTGGTAGAAGGAGCCGGTAACAGACCCATTCACGCCTGTTACCAGCTCCTATTTTTGAGACCCCATCAGTCTGAAATTTCCCTTTTTTCCCCCTGGGAGCTGGTAACAGGTTCTTTTTCCCTACAACATTATATTCTTTCCCTGCGAGCTGGTAACAGGATTTAATCAATTTCTCGCTTCAGAAATGAGCTTAATATTCGAAAAAGATGTATAATATTCTGGAAAATGACAGACTCGTAATTAACCATCCTGGTAGGTACTTTCCGGCGGGAACCCGGGGGGGGGGGGGGGGGAATATTGGATTTAATCGATTTCTCGTTTCAGAAATGAGTTTAAAATTTTGGAAAAAAATGTATAAAATACTGAAAATGACATAGACGCGTAATTTACCATTCCGGTAGGTACCTTCTGGTGGGAAGAGGTGTGGGTGGGATACTGGATTTAATCGATTTCTCGTTTTAGAAATGAGTTTAAAATTTGAAAAAAAAATGTATAAAATACTGAAAATGACATGGACTCGTAATTCTCCATCCCGGAAGGTACTTTCTGGCGGGATGGGAAGGGGGGCGGGGAATATTGGATTTAATCGATTTCTCGCTTCAGAAGAGTTTAAAATTCGGTAAAAAATGTATTAAATACTGAAAATGACATAGAATCGTATTTCAGCCATCCCGGTAGGTACCTTCTGGGGGGAAGAGGGTGGGGGGTGAATATTTTCCTCCTATAGTGAGTGGGTGAGGGGAAGTTTTGTTTATTTCGCTCTTATAATCAAATATCAAGGAAGATATGACCGTCTATGGTAGGAAATGCGCCCGGAATTCGTAAATTCATTATTTTCCACCTATGGTGAGGGGGGAGGGGAAGTATTCGTTATTTCGTTCTTTCTCATCAAATATCAAGCAAGATATGACCGTCTATAGTAGGAAATGTGCCGAATTCATAAAATTCCTTATTTTCCACCAAGGTGAGGCGGAAGGATGGAAGTATCTTTTATTTTCGCTCTCATAATCAAATATCAAGCAAGATATGACCTTCTATGGTAGGAAATGTGCCGAATTCAAGAATATCATTATTTTCCATCTTTCGTGATGGGGGGAGGGAAGTATTTGTTATTTCAATTTCACCTGTTAGTGGGTGGGGAGGGGGAATTAGGCAGGATTTTGCTCTTTCAAACTAAAATTGAGTATGATGTGCCCGTCTGAGGTAACCAAAGTGGAGAACTCGAAAAATGCATTATTTTCACCTGTTTGTGGGTGGGGGAGGGGGAATTAGGTCGGGATTTTGCTCTTTCAAACTAAAATTGAGTATGATGTGGCCGTCTGAGGTAACAAATGTGGAAGAACTCGAAAAATGCATTATTTCACCGTTTGTGGGTGGGGAGGGGGAATTAGGCGGGGATTTGCTCTTTCAAACTAAAATTGAGTATGATGTGGCCTTCTGAGGTAACAAATGTGGAAAACTCGAAAAATGCATTAGTTTTCACCTGTTTGTGGGTGGGGAGGGGGAATTAGGCGGGATTTTGCTCTTTTCAAACTAAAATTGAGTATGATGTGGCCGTCTGAGGTAACAAATGTGGAGAACTCGAAAAATGCATTATTTTCACCTGTGTTGTGGGTGGGAAGGGGAATTAGGCGGGATTTTGCTCTTTCAAACTAAAATTGAGTATGATGTGGCCGTCTGAGGTAACAAAGTGGAAACTCGAAAAATGCATTAGTTTTCACCTGTTTGTGGGTGGGGAGGGGGAATTAGGCAGGATTTTGCTCTTTCAAACTAAAATTGAGTATGATGTGGCCGTCTGAGGTAACAAATGTGGAGAACTCGAAAAATGCATTATTTCACCTGTTTTGTGGGTGGGGAGGGGAATTAGGCGGGATTTGCTCTTTCAAACTAAAATTGAGTATGATGTGGCCGTCTGAGGTAACAAATGTGGAAAACTCGAAAAATGCATTAGTTTTCACCTGTTTGTGGGTGGGGAGGGGAATTAGGCGGGATTTTGCTCTTTCAAACTAAAATGAGTATGATGTGCCGTCTGAGGTAACAAATGTGGAAAACTCGAAAAATGCATTAGTTTCACCTGTTTTGTGGGTGGGGAGGGGGAATTAGGCGGGATTTTGCTTTTTCAAACTAAAATTGAGTATGATGTGGCCGTCTGAGGTAACAAATGTGGAAAACTCGAAAAATGCATTATTTTCACCTGTTTGTGGGTGGGGAGGGGAAATAGGCGGGATTTTGCTCTTTCAAACTAAAATTGAGTATGATGTGGCCGTCTGAGGTAACAAATGTGGAAAACTCGAAAAATGCATTAGTTTTCACCTGTTTGTGGGTGGGGAGGGGGAATTAGGCGGGATTTTGCTCTTTCAAACTAAAATTGAGTATGATGTGGCCGTCTGAGGTAACAAATGTGGAAAACTCGAAAAATGCATTAGTTTTTCACCTGTTTGTGGGTGGGGAGGGGGAATTAGGCGGGATTTTGCTTTTTCAAACTAAAATTGAGTATGATGTGGCCGTCTGAGGTAACAAATGTGGAAAACTCGAAAAATGCATTAGTTTTCACCTGTTTGTGGGTGGGGGGGGGAATTAGCAGGATTTTGCTCTTTCAAACTAAAATTGAGTATGATGTGGCCGTCTGAGGTAACAAATGTGGAGAACTCGAAAAATGCATTATTTTCACCTGTGTTGTGGGTGGGAGGGGGAATTAGGCGGGATTTTGCTCTTTCAAACTAAAATTGAGTATGATGTGGCCGTCTGAGGTAACAAATGTGGAAACTCGAAAAATGCATTAGTTTTCACCTGTTTGTGGTGGGGAGGGGGAATTAGGCGGGATTTTGCTCTTTCAAACTAAAATTGAGTATGATGTGGCCGTCTGAGGTAACAAATGTGGAAAACTCGAAAAATGCATTAGTTTCACACCTGTTTGTGGGTGGGGAGGGGGAATTAGGCGGGATTTTGCTTTTTTCAAACTAAAATTGAGTATGATGTGGCCGTCCTAGGTAACAAATGTGGAAAACTCGAAAAATGCATTAGTTTTCACCTGTTTTTTGGGTGGGGAGGGGGAATTAGGCAGGATTTTGCTCTTTCAAACTAAAATTGAGTATGATGTGGCCGTCTGAGGTAACAAATGTGGAGAACTCGAAAAATGCATTATTTCACCTGTTTGTGGGTGGGGAGGGGAATTAGGCGGGATTTTGCTCTTTCAAACTAAATTGAAGTATGATTGGCCGTCTGAGGTAACAATGTGGAGAACTCGAAAAATGCATTATTTTCACCTGTTTGTGGGTGGGGAGGGGGAATTAGGCGGGATTTTGCTCTTTCAAACTAAAATTGAGTATGATGTGGCCGTCGAGGTAACAAATGTGGAAAACTCGAAAAATGCATTAGTTTTACCCTGTTTGTGGGGTGGGGAGGGGGAATTAGGCGGGATTTTGCTCTTTCAAACTAAAATTGAGTATGATGTGGCCGTCTCAGGTAACAAATGTGGAAAACTCGAAAAATGCATTAGTTTTTTCACCTGTTTGTGGGTGGGGAGGGGGAATTAGGCAGGAATTTGCTCTTTCAAAACTAAAATTGAGTATGATGCCGTCTGAGGTAACAATGTGGAGAACGCAATCACATGTGTTGGGATTCCTCCCAAGTGTGAGCTTACCTGTGTTTTCTTTAGATCTTGAATATTATTATTACATCCTTTACATACTGTAAGGCTACTTTTCATACTGTAACCTAGTGTAAGTTCTAATAAATCTCTTCAATATTATATTATTTGTAATCGAAACTTTATATGTCATCCCTAGTGAGTCCTCCTGAGCAATCACCTCCATTACATAAGTAGGAAAATTATGTGTTGTTGAAAAATAATATGAAAATTTTGTTATAGGTGTTGGTTGTATGAGTGTTCCTAAGTACAGTTTATGCATAAAGTACTTGCGTTTATGTTATTAAGTGTCGATCTATGTTCAAATATCAGAAATAGTTTTCATGACGAATTTTAATTAATTTATTGTTAATCATGAACATTATTCCTGAGGGAGACGCCAATTATTTTCGTGATCAATTTGTGATAAGTCTTGTTGCGTTTTTCAAGTTAAAGTGGGAAAAAAAGTTGTCCTTGGCAACCTGAGTAATAAACTACTGTACATTTTCTGAAACATTAATAAGATTTTGTACTTTGAATCATTATACTGCCCTGACGAATTTCTTCACACCGCTCGTTAGAAGAACTTACAAATAGATGTTTGGAGAAATTTGTGGTATTTATTTTCAAATAACTGGAAAATTTATTGAGGGGGGTGGCTGTGGCCAATCTTGTTACTGAAGCTTGAAAAAAGTGTGTTACAACTATACTAATCACCCCACATCACAAGGTGAGAAGAGTACACCATTTTCCGTTTTGGTAATTCCTTCAATAATTGAAGGAATTACCTAAAACTTAAAATTATTTTAAATTCGGAAATTCCCTCGTGAAGGAATACTCGTGAGATAAATGTAGGTTTCAGAATCAAATAATATTAAAAAATAGAGATTAAAAACGTTTAATATGTTTAACATTGTAACAAAGGCTAGAAATTATATTTAAGGGTGATATCGGAATACATAAGTACAGAAGTGGAAAGCTAGAGAGCCTGGAGAGAGCTAGAGGATGTTAGTTAATTAGGTTTGTGACTCTTCTTTCTTCTTTGAATTTCAGCATAGACCCATCCCATGGTGTTGGCGAGGGATTGACCCTCGAGAAGTTCATTGTCTTTCATCATTTGCTGAACTTCTCTCCGTGAGGGGGCTTTTAGGGGAATCTGAAGGCCACGGAATGAAGTCAGAATCAACTTTTTTTGTGGAGTAGTCCAGTACACTGGAAAAGAAGAAGCAAATATCAATGGATACCTACTTATTTTTGATAGCCGACAGAAGAGTTTTGAATGTAGGTCACTAAAGTTGCGTTATGAGGAGTAAAAAGTATTATAAATGTCTGGATACAATACGATATAAATATGAAGATGTCACAAAAATGTATTTATTCTGGGAGACCTAGGTTCGATTCAGGAGGCCCTGATATCAATTTTTTGATGTCTGACAACAACATTGCAGGTGACAGTTTCGTTTTGAGGTTTAAACAAGTTGTTCAGTAATGCGTGGATTCCAATGAATGAGACCTCGAGAATTAGAACTAAGAAATACTCAAGTTCGAACTTTTCATTTCAAAAGCCGAAGCCATTTCAAAATTTTTGAGACCACCCGGACTCTGTAGGACAAACCGTTCGGTCCCTAGGAGTGCTTGAAGGTTTTTCCTTCGATAAACAGAATCATAAGTGTGAATCACAAAAGAGGTCTAAACTCCATTTAAATTTATCTTACTAAAATGCGATCGCTGTTCATTTCCTCGATTGTATGCAGTTTTGGCCTCTGCGTAACCAGTAATCAAATTCCATATGAAGCTTTCTATTTTTCGAATCGAGTGTGAAGCTTTAGTTTCTTTCTAATGAACTTGATTGTGAGGTGTGAAGGCAGTATGGTGTGGTAGGTAGTAGTACCTACCAATAGTTGGTAGGTAAAAAATGTTGGTTGGTAAAAAACGCTGCAAATCATAGCCCAAAGGTTTATTATTTTCTGTATAGATCACCCTTCTGTTTAGATCACTGGTTCTCCATCAATAGCACCTACCACCATTTGTATTCTCCCTTGACCTTCCCTCTCAAATTTCAGCTTCCTGCGTTCAATAGGATTGAAAATGGCTTCGGAGCTCACTCAGCTGATCAATGCTCTTCCAGGCGTCTCCAGCATTCGAGAAGATCTTCTTCACTCTTCAGATCACTGATCAGCTGAGTGAACTCCGAAGCCATTTTCAATCCTATTGAACGTAGGGAGCTGAAATTTGAGAGGGAAGGTCAAGGGAGAATACAGATGGTGGTAGGTGCTATTGATGGAGAACCAGTGATCTGTACAGAAGGGTGATCTATACAGAAAATATTAAACCTTTGGGCTATGACTTGCAGCGGTTTAAGTTGGTTAATCCCCCGTAAACATTAACTGAAAAAATTGTATCTGGTATCGAGGAGATAGGAAATTTAATGCTCATTCCAATGGTATCCTCAAATTGTAATTATCACAGCAATTTAAAGGTGATATCACCAATTTAATAATAAAAAGTCCAAATCACGAGAAAAAAAAATTAAAATTGAAATAACTCGGAAAAAAGCCAAAAAACAAAAATTGTTAAAACTAATTTTTTTTTGTTGCAAACTAGTTGTAGAATCGACCCTTTGAAGGAATGAGATCTGTTTTGTAGACATTCTGTCTAAATTGGTATGTATGTGAATATTTTATTACCTTCTTTTGAATATTTTATATTAAAAAGTATTGTTAGGAAACATGAGATTTAACGTAGGCAGCGTGCGATGTTTTTTATATCAGAGAAATCAGACTGTTGAATAAGAGGTAATAATACCTAGTCTTTCACTGTTATTCTTAAATAACAATTTGAAATTTTGTATCATCCCAGTAAAGTAATTAACATACGGACCTTTCTCAAAGCTGTTCTCTTTCTACTCTTGACAGGCGACGGATCAGAGTAATAAGAAGTTGTTTCATCTTCAGAAGACGATGTTTCAGAAACATGAACAGTGTGATGGCTCGAAGTAGATGGCACTGCTTTTGAAGCTGATGGCCATGTTGAAGCTTCTTCGATGTCAATATCAACATTGTCCGCGCCTTCGTTGCCATCGTCTGGGATGACCTCGTTGGTTATTTGATCAAGGGATTTACCCTTTAATGAATCAATAGTACCATCGTCAAGGGCTATCAATATTTTGCTGGCCCTACCAGCGTGTAACGCAGGGTCATCCTTCCGGTAATGTAGAAGATGGGTTTTTTCCGTGTGACCCATTGCCTCACTCATGAGTCTCAAATCCTCATCATTTAGGTTGAGATACCTGGAAAGCGAATCAAATTGACTATTTCAACATCGGATATTAATATGTGGAACTGTCTAGGATACAAATCGCAAGATTCCTCCATTGATCCATTTCATCTAAATTGGATCAAAGTTGAGGGAGTTATGTGCGTAACAAGGGATACAAACAGAACGACAGGATTTGTTCAAGAGGAACTGCAACGCACAATGCGAATGGAAATTTTGATTTTGGAGCACAACATATTGAATCACTAGCACAAAATATGTTGAAAAAGAGGTTTTTTGGTTATTTATTTTCAGTAATGAATCTTTGGAATCGAACAATGGTTTACGTTTCAAGGTATGTAGAATCCAAAAATAGAATTAAAATTTTCCCGCCCGTCCGCCGAACATGGCACTTTGTCCAGTTCCCATTGACCAATTTCGATGAAATTTGGTATGTTTGGGGCTATATTTGGGTCTAGTGGTGCCCCGAAGCTTTTCGTGACCATCAGTCAATTCTATGGGGTGGAAATTAAGGGTTGGAATTTTAAAAACGCCCTAGCTCATAAACCTTTCATATAAAAATGTATTGTTTTCCATCTATTTTAAAATTCGACAATTTTTAAGAATTTGTTGACACCACCGTTCCTAATGAGGATATTCAATTACCTAATTAATCAATGTTCCGTGGCATTTTTCCATCAATCTAACATAATGTTCAATTTTTAGGATTTAATGAAATTAATGATTTAATCATCAACCATGATTAAATGAGCGTTGAATGGGAAATTCGTCAGAATTTCACTTGGATCTTACTAGAAGCTCTCAGCCCCTGCATATACTCCTAGAACTTTCAAGTGTCAGTGTTCACAAGTTCCTTGAATTTCCTCATGTTCCGAATCTTTGAAATATAATATAACGGATGTATTGACAAATGGAATAACTTGAGTGATCGATACAGATAAATAAAACCATTGTGTAATAGACTGCAGCGTTTTGTGGCATCCTTAGGTGTCAATAGAAACGGTTGAACCAAATGACTGAATTAGCTGGGTCAGAAGTGGTAAGAACATCGCAGCATGGCTAAATAGTGTATACATAATTAAAAAATGCATACCTTAGCCCTGCAGCTAGATGTTTCCTGAGGCGCGTCCCTGTAAGTAGATCCGGTTGCGCTGCCCCACACGTTCGTGCAAATTGGGACATAATGTGAGTACCCTCCAGGAAACGGTCACGCACAGCGAATAAATACTTATTTTCTTTTGTCACCCCAGCCTCCTGTCGATATTTTATCATTAGCTCGAATTTGGGGGTATCGTTTTTGGCAACAAGAAGCGCAACTGGCCGACGGAGCTTTCCTTGGACTGTTATTCGAAGGAATGATGAGGCACACACTTGTTCCGATTTGGAAAGACTTTTAAACTGAGGGCTGTTTTCGTTTATTTCTCGGCCATTCTGCCAATTTATAAGTCGTAATTTATCGACTTCACTTACCCTCCTTCTGTTGAACGTCCACAACTTCATCAAAAGCCCTTCACTAAGTCTCTTGTAGCTAAGTGCTGAAAACCCCTGGCGTTGTAGCTGTCTGAAAGCCTTCTCAGTTACCTTTTCAATGTTGACAATAAGGCGTTGTACATCTTCCATTGAGGGCAACGCATTTCTTGACTCAAATGTTCTGCGCTCCGCCTGCTTCCGTCCCAATGAAGCTATTTGTTTGTCAAAGGATAACGAGAATAATTTCAGCCATTCTTCCACGGCAGCTATTTCTTCTAACACAGTATTCAATTGTTTGCGGTCACAACTTTTCTTGGAATCTATGAGTTCGGTGAGGAGATAAGTTGCCACGTCCTTCATCCTTGGACCATACTGGTGAGGGGCTGATGGAGCTTTGTATTCCCCACCTTCACCCTGCCCAAAACCACAAAGTTCTTTAACCGCTTCTTCGAATGCGCGGTATGGTGCCTCGCAAAATATTTGCCGAACACTTGTGATTTGGGGAGTGTGGTCGATCACAATCTTCGAGACGCGAGCAACAATTCGTAGATGGTTTCGGATGGTGGAAAACTGGGAGTCTCCATGGAAACGTTCGCACATTCTGTTTCCAAACATTATTAGGGTTGGATCGTTCATTATCATTGTCTTCACCTCGTCATTCCTGAGGAATGGAATTACACCGTCCTTCATGTCTTTACTTAGTTCATAACTCAACTTTGATGACAATAATTCCCTCCTAAGCTCCCGACCAGATACAAAATGAGGTAGTGATTTGTCGCACGTTTTCAAGTGAGTTATGTAGTTTTTGCTTGAAATTAAAGCTTTACAGGAAGGACAATTTTCCCTCGGCAGGGTATTCTGTGAACAACTGGTTCTCCTCACCATTATTTGGGTAGTAGGGTTTTGACTGTTGTACGACGAGTCACCCTCCATTTTTATTTTATAGATGATTTGTCTCCTTCTTTCTCGAAATTCCTGTGAGAGAGGTAAGGCAAGGAGGGCCTTCACTTCGTCTTCGGAACTATGCTGAGTACGGAGATGTCTTGGAAAATTTTCAATCAAGCGCGAGCAATATTTGCAACAATGCTTTTTCCTCCTCTTGTTCTGTTTTTTCGTCCCTGGAACAAAAATAAGGTGTACGTGAGATACTTTCTATTGTGCACACGATTCTACATTATATAACACGTAGTTGATATGCAAATGAAGACCCAAGGGGAAGAATGCACTAAGTCCAATTTTTTTCGAAACTGAGATTTAGATGCCATCTGTTAGATGTGGACTTTTGTTTTAACTAGAAACATAATTTATAAACGTTATTAGAAAAGAAATGTATCATACAATTGAAGGAAAATGGAAGGAAAAAAGAAAAGGAAAGAAAATTCATTGCAAAAAACTTTGTTTTTCTAATTCTGGAAAAATTTTCAAATTGGACTTAGTGCGTTCTTCCCCTTGGGTCTTCAAATGTAATCTCCTGAGAACACTAAAATGATCCCATCCCGTAGGAACACAGCAATAAGCTGCAATAGGAACACAGCAATAAAGCATCTTTCATCACCTTTTGCTGTAGGTTGATCGATGAATTGAATTTCCTCAGGGGAACCACGAATCAAAGAAGAAACCTGTAAACAAAAATGCATGCATGTATAAATCGGATGACAATGCAATATTTGAAAATAAATTAATTATTTTAAAAACAGAGCAATGAAGGACAGTGGGACAGCATGAGATAACAAACTCAAAAAATGAAGCACGAATGTGCCAATAGCCAATGTGGATAGCTGTGGGTGCCCGATTGTCGATTGCAACAATAGATTGTTTTTTTACAACTATCAATAGTTTCGATGGTTTTTTATCGACAAAGGACTAATGTTTCTCTTGGTATTTTAAATTTACTCACATGCTCATATATTTTTGGGGCTCATATATCGTCGGGTGATTGCAAAAAGTGACCAAGTGACATTTCGCTAGTTTTCAGGAGAGCCGTCTGAAGTTTACTACTTTTTCCAGTCAGAAAATTAGCATATAAAAAACAGTCTGTAACTTCAAAAACTATTATACCATATTCCTAGGGACCTCTAAATGCTTATTGTACTCGAAATTAATGAATTGTTCACGTCATTTTGTCATAATAGTTCTTTTTCTAGAACATTAGGACTTGGTCATTTTTTCCAGGAAATTTTCAGGAAAACGGTTCACTTGATCATTCCTGCAAATCGGGTCGCATGGTGATTATTCAATAATAATCATCATGATTTTTTATATTTCGTCAAATTGAAGTCTCATCGAGGCGTGGTTATCGTTATTGGCTAGAAATTACTATAGAAAGCCCTAAAATTCTCGAAATTTTACTTGGTCAGTTTAACCGGGAAACTCAGGCCTCAGAAAAGCACTTGATCAGCGTTTGAGAAAACTTTGTATTTTGAGGAAAAACGGTGGAAAACTCTATCAAAACGATGCTAGACTGTAGGTTCATAACTTGGGGTGCCAATCTAAGGAGAAAAAAAATCTACCACAACAACAACAACATGAAATTGAAGTGGAATGAGTGGCTTCTCTTGAGAGTGCAACTTTCAGCCCTCTCGTTTTTTCGTAGAACACTCACCATCGCAGGCTTGAATCCTATCTTAGGTTTTTACTAAAATTTGTACGTCAACATTAAAAAACATATTGTATAGTAATGCATGCATTCCAGGGGACGTCCCATTGGATAAGCATTGGGTCAATTAATACCATTTGGTTAGGGGAAAAACGGTTCACTCGATGTAATTTATTAGGTATTTTAGGCAAGAAATAGTGATCCCCCCCCCTCACCCTTATCCTCCATATGATTTCTAGCGGCATGGGAGCCTCGAATTTGTAGATCATTTTAAATACCATGATCTATGCCAGTCTGGCACCAATGCAGTAATACTTCGTAACGTTGAACTTTCATCTACTTGTTTTGGTAGGCAGTCCCTTGAAGTTCAATTCCGTATTCAAGGTGAAACACGGAAAAAACTTTTTAAAACCCATGAAATATGCGGTTTATGGTGCCCTGGCACCATGGTGGCACCACTATTAGTTCCATGGTGGGACAGAGAATAATTCATGAAAATCCGGAGGTATAATGAGAATTTTTTCTCAATTTCAAAGCTTAGATACAATTAGTAGGTAAGCTATAAAGGAACCGAAATATTGAAAAATCGGATATTTTGTGAATATCATCCCCCCACTCACCCCCTTCTCTTGCGAATTTTGATACTCTGGTGAAATAGTGTGCAATTTGGATGATTTATGAGTCGAACAAAAGAAACACTCAAAACGGTTGGAAATAGAGGCTTGGGCAAATTTTACAGGATTATGCCCGCAAACGCATGTTTTTTAGTATTAACCCCCCCTTTACCCCCCTTAAAATTCAAAATTTGAAATTCCGGTGAGTATTGCACAACTAGATAAGTTTCCGCGTCGAATAAAAAAAGAACCACGAAAATCGGTTGGAAATTGAGGCCTGGGTAGAGTACACAAAATTAGGCCCAATAACGCACGTTTTTTGAGCATTAACCCCCCCCCCCCTTCCCCCCTTAAAAAGAAAAATTCGAAATTCTGGCTACGTAGTGCACAACTACATAGTTTTCCGCGTCGAACAAAAAAAGAACCACGAAAATCGGTTGAAAATTGAGGCCTGGGCAGACGACACAAGATTTTGTCACACACACACATACACACACACATACACACACACACACACACACAAACATTCACCTATGGTTTTTTTTGTGGATTTGGATTCAGAATGGTCTAAAACGGATTACTGTGTGGTTATTTTTCTTTTCTGTTGAGTGTTGTCCTCCTTCACCCCACATCGATCGCATAAGGACGCCAAAGTCTTACAGTGGGACGTCCTAATAACTGAAAAACGTCTGCCAAGTGGGTGTGGCACATAGCTTCCACGTATCCATAACCCGATTGTATAGACGATCCGATGCATAGTAGTTAATCTCAAAACATCAAAACAAGTTAGTCTGTAACATCCCTGAAAATTTTAATTGAAATCGGATAGAAAATGTAGAAATTATGGCCGTTACAAGGAAATTCCCGTTTGCGCATGCGCAGTGGCTACTATCAGTCCGAAGGTGATGATTTTCATAGGGGACCGTCTACACACCAACCCGCACAATCCCTGAAAATTTCATTGAAATCGGACAATAACTTCGTATAGTTATGCGCGTTACAAGGAATTCATGACAGACAGACACACAGACACACAGACACTGAACCAAAATTGTTCAGAAAGGTCTAAAACGCAAAACGCGAGTGAAAATTTTGATTTTGGAGAACTTTTTTTTTCGACTTTGAAAAATGAAAACAAAGCTTCCGCTACCTTGGTAGACTCGGAAGCAAAAACTGAGCAGTTGAATGATAGAAATTCAAATATAAACTTTATTGTACAAAAACTTATTTTAAAAAAAAGTTTGAGTTCTTAGAGAATCAAGGAAAAATTATTATTTTTTGAAGTTGAATAATTCAATTTTGAAGTTGAACAATTATTGTAAAATTGGAGCTTTACTCTTCCATGTCTTCGTCATTTTCGGAAAAACTTGGCTCTGGGGCGCGTTCCTTGGTTTTCACTGCTGATGGTAAACCTGCAGCCTGGAATTATTTGATCATGTGGTATTTGATCAACTGTTCCCAGCTTGAAGCCATTGTTTTTCCTAGTTCAAATTTTAAAAATAGTGACTATCTCCCACTTGGTCAGTTTTTCCAGTGAACATATTCACGCACCAAGCATTTGTTTCAACCATAACCTTCGCCTTTCTGGTACTTGGTCACTTTTTCCAAGATCGACTTCTTTGATGGCATCACTTTTCTTCCCTGGAAAAACTGATCGGTTGGCATTTGGTCAATTTTACCAGTATGGAAAACAACTCCTTTTACGTCTTTGCTTGCCCATAAAAAATATCTTCTGGAAAATGGTCAGTTTTTGCAGCACGCATTTACTCATTCCGATGACTAAGTTTTCCCAGGTAATCGTGCTCAAGTGCCACTTGGTCACGATTTGCTACATTTTTCGGCAGTAAAAATTGAATTACCCTCATATTCTTTTAAATAATGAAAATAATCATTTTAAACTCATAGAATTACGTAGGCAACGTTATTTTCTATCACCTGACATCAAAACCTCGATTTCGAGAAAATGTCACTTGGTCACTTTTTGCAAGCACCCGACGATATATTGTTGGGATTCTGCAAAAATTTTGGGAATGCATCATTACAACTCGTCAACGCAATCGATTGTTGGATTCTATCGCTCTTATTGATCAATGGGAATGATCAGTGATATTAGTAACATGCGGCAGGTGATCAACAAACGATCTTATCTTCATTCCATTCCAACACATCTATTTTGCCTTTTTATTGGTCTGAACGCTCTAGTAGTGAAGTGAAAGAGGGTGTAAAAAGAACCAAAAGTAACCCTATAGTAAACCAAATAGCTTCCTCGTATTCATAACCCGACTGTATGGATGATCCCATGCATAGTAGTTAATCTCAAAATACCAATTTCTAAGTACCTTCCACTACCCTCATAGGGGACCATCTACACGCTAATCTGGACAATCTTAGAAAATTTCATCAAATTCGGATGAAAAATTAAGTGAGTAGATGTATGTGATTGGATCAAAAAAATACTTAGCCTTGGCTGGGATTCGAACCCGCGACCCCTGGGGGACAGTTGAAGTTACGGCTGTTACAAGTAATTCACGTTTGCGCATGCGCAGTCGCTTCTATCAGTCCGGGGATGATGATTTTCATAGGGGACTATCTACAACCTAATCCACATAATCCCTGAAAATTTCATCGAAATCGGGTGGAAAATTTGGAAGTTATGGCCGTTACAAGGGAATTCACGTTTGCGCATGCGCAGTGGCTACTATCAGTCCGAAGGTGATGATTTTCATATGGGACCATCTAAATACTAATCTGTAATATCCCTGAAAATTTCATTGGAATCGGATTGAAAATGTTGAAGTTATGGCCGTTACAAGGAATTCACGTTTGCGCATGCGCAGTCGCTTCTATCAGTCCGGGGATGATGATTTTCGTAGGGGGTCGTCTACACACCAACCCGCACAATCCCTGAAAATTTCATCGAAATCGGACAATAACTTCGTATAGTTATGCGCGTTACAAGGAATTCATGACAGACACACAGACAGACAGACACGGAACCAAAATTGTTCAGAAAGGTCTGAAACGCAAAACGCGAGTGAAAATTTTGATTTTGGAGAACTTTTTTTTTTCATCCTTGAAAAGTTAAAACAAAGCTTCCGCTACCTTGGTAGACTCGGAAGCAATACTATGCTATTTAACAATAACTACCTATCTAACTACAAATGAAACTGGGAAGGCTGGGAAAATGGATAAAAAAGTGAACTAGAAGAGAAAGAAATTAAACTCCAGTGAAGGACAGGTGAAGCATGTCCTCCTTTGGTAAAACGTTTCAAACATGGTTTTACTAATGGTGGACAGTGTGTCCTACACTGGTGCAGGTAGTGTTTTTGGAGGACATGCATTAATTAATTAGGGTTCCAAAATAGTTAAATCAGGTGAATTGTACAGTGTCCGCCACTGGGGCTTTTACCCTAACGTATTTTCAACTATTTAATTCATTCAATTAACAAAAAATGAAAGCTTGTTTTCAACAAAGTTTTTTTATCTTCAATTGTTTTTTACTCACAGGTTGTTCGAAATTCTCGTGCAATTCGTCAACATCTTCGAGAGCACTTCTCACACAAAGGCCTAGAAATAAAATACCAGTCAATTAATCAAACAAAGTGTAACATACATTAAACTTACTCGAATAATCTGAGATTATGTTTAGGATGTAAGAAACTGATTTTCTATTTCGTAGATTGGGGATTCTACATCAATCTCTTCCAGTGAATGTGAACAATCTCCCTAAAAATATTTTGTTCAAAAGGCAGTAAAATTGTTTGCTTACCGATATCTGTTAAAGAAACAATCGTGTGTGCTTCATCTGCAAAAAGAACAAAATTTTCATACATGGTCAGTAAATATGTTAGAAATAGTAGGCACCTTGGTATGTCATGCAAATAGAAACAAACTACGTTCGAGCAAACTACATACTCCATACAAGCAAACTACATACTCCATACAAGCAAACTACATAATCCGTACAAGCAAACTATACATGGTATTGTACTATATACTACATGCACTTTACGTGACACATGAATACAAGTACCAGTGAGATTGAAAACGACCTCTGTGTGTTCTCATCCAACTATGTGGCCATGAAACAGGCCTATGTCAGGGGCAGAGGGTCTCTCCCACCTTTGTCGTGGTAGCACCTCCTATTTTGAGAAGGCGAGAAACTCTTCTTGACTTGAATAGTTGATTCTCGCGTGGGCCGCAATATTACATAGCTAACATAAAAACATAATAATACATTGCTAACATAAACACATAATAATACCGAGGTAACATAAAGACATACACATTGACAAATAACACAAAGTAGTAGGTACATGATATTTTTGGCAAATAATGAGAATAAGGACACACATGTAGGAAAATCACATCCTGTACCCGACTACCTCAGGGGAAGGGAGAGGGATGCATAACATATATCTGAACCACAGGCATGGAAGAAGTGAGAGGAAGGAGAGACCAGTAACGGGATCTTACGAGATACTTGTGATCCAGCACTATTATAGTTCATCTTCTACCTCCTAATGGGAGGGTATAATGGTATTGAAAATCAACACCCACCGAGATACTATTGAAAATAACAACGTCTCCACTACGCTTATGACCTAACTGGAACAACACTGTGCCTTTTGAACAAGTAGCTTGCTCTGGCGGGCTATCCTTGTGATGCTTGTCTTCGTACTAATACGATAGAATAAGGTTCGCGGCTGTAGCTTACTGTCGAAGTATTTCATTAAATTCAGCTTAAAACCAACTTGATATTTCTTCGAATTTCTACTCAAACTGAGGTTTGTCTTATGAGGTAATATCGTAATAATCAATTATATTCCATTTGCCAAACAAGAGGATAATTCAATAGATACCATTATGCAACAATAGACTTCCTAGTTGGTTCAAAGTGGCTTAGATCTGGCAGGGTTATATCTCCAGATTTTCACACACAAACACAGAGGTGCAGAGCGCTCCAGCCTTAACAGGCTGAACTATTGCTCTGGTTAGTTCTGATTAGTGTCAATGGTGGTGGACACTGCTGGCTGCAGGGGAAACAATTGCAAATATCAACATTGAGTGGAGCTTCCTCATAATAATTCTTCCAGTAAAAGTAAAAAGTAAACTACGCAGCCATTTCAGGTTGAATTTTCGTCCAACTGCCATTCTTGGCGTTGCGGACGTCATCAGCTGTCTCCCTAAGGGGAGATCAGAATTTGTTCTGATGATTTCGCTCATGGCTTCCCAAACATCACCGCCCTGCAGGTCGATTCTGTAACTCGCTATTTGGTTGACGTTATCGCGTCGGATTCGGTATCCCTCCCGTGCAACGACAGGTCGATAACGACATTGGAATTCTCCAATCGGGCATAGCGAAGTTTGGTCGTTGCATTTCAGAATAACGACGTCGCTATGTGATCCGACAATATTTCGGTCTAGAGCGAGCGAAAGGTAGCAACGCGTGATTTTTAGCCAATGGGAAGACGTATTGATAATAGTTTCCAATTGTTATCACGGGTAGAAGATCACTGCAGTTTGCAAAATGTCGGATTCATATTTTTTGCCGTGGTGAATATACAAAGGAATGACGCGTAAAACCGGAGTTTTTCTCGTGATTCGTGCTTTTGTATCATGGAATAACGATAAATGGAAAGAATTACTTTTCATAAATCGAATTCATCAGTCACGTTGGTATGAATTTTGTCCGTCCACGATGCTTCGAATAATCAACTGCCTGTCCATCTTACTACAAGGTAAGAATCGTCTTGAATCGTCTTGTTATTTATCGTTTATACATACTCACACATCCATACTTATTGGTACCTTCAACTACTTTGAGTGAGAAGTCCATAGCTAACTGCCTAATTGTGTGCGGTATACATTATTGTTACAGATTCCAGGAAACAAGTACCTAACCCCTACTAACGAAAATTTCGGAGTTCTCGATGTCTTTTCAGAACAAAATTGATGTATTTCACTCTCAAGGGTGACAAAAAACCTAATATCACTTCAAAATTTATGAATCGCTGTTTTACTCATGTAAAGTTTCATGTACGTTATAAGACTGAATGAACATAATATTATTGTATTCAATAAAACGTAAGATTCATGACGTAATTTATTTATCTACCTTCACATTCATATTTCTTTGATTCAATTTTATGTTACAATTTTCATCTACCACGTCATATTCTCTCCTACCGTCGACGTTGATTACGGATATAAACAATCGTAAATTCGTGGTAAATATTTTCTCAGGTAATAGCAGGTAAGTTGGTATAAAAAAGAGCATTATCAGCACAATTAGCAAAAAATTATCAATTTTAGGGATTTTCTTCATTTTAGGAAGTTTTTATGCAGGCACACATTTAATAAAATAGTTAAAAATTCAAATGGAATCTACCTATTTTATAAGCTAACTATTTTAATTTTATGTACTTACCTACCAATTTCCGAAAATGACAGTATAATTATTTTTTTCATCATTCAATGTTGATATAAAAAATGCTGTTGATAGTTTGTCAAAAACTCAATTCCATTGAAAATACTCCCTTTACTATGATCAAAACAGAGTACATGAATTTCTATACGAATTAACAACTTGAAATAATATAAATACTACGATTTTTGTTTAATACAATTGTAGAAAAAAATCAAGTAAGACACAAATTAAAACGGCGAATAAACTGCTCATTATGAGGGTCGGATATTATTTTTTAAATATTCACCAGAAATTATGTACGGATGTATAAATTTTATTCTCAAAATGATTTGATTAACAAAACTAATAACATACAATACGGAAATGCACAGAGCAACTCGGGAACTGAAATATGACTTCGAATAGGTTAGGAATTACAGAGCGCTTTAAGCTACTTTTTCATGAAGACGGTTGTCGTAATCCATACTGGGGGGTTTCGAGCCGTCGAGATGGTAACGACACTTTTCGGCCGAAATAGTGACGACTGAGCGACAGTTGTCGCTATTTCGCGTCTGCAGAATCGCGATCGTCGCTATTAATCGTTATTGTTATCATAACGACACTTCGTTGTCGCTATTATCCCATAACGAGTTAGAGAATTGACCTACTGGGTAGGAACGAGAGATTGCCGATCGTCTAATAGACAGAAAACTTTCTGCTAGCGACCAGATTCGAACGCGCGTCCCCGCAAGACGGTTCTTATCTTATCACCGCAATCGGGTACACTGCCCACTAGACCACCGACGCACACCGAATAATAATTCTTCCATGCTAAAGGCCAGAAACCCTAGTCTTTAACCATAATATGGACATACAAACAGGATGTCTAACAGCAGCATAAAATTGCCACGGGTTTACCAGCAGGAACTAATCCACCTAACGTCACAATTGTCACACTTTCCCTATGCATTAACGAAGGCGCCCCTCGCATTACAAACATCTTTTTGAACCCCCATGCACAGGCAAATTTTCATTTACAGACATTTTTCGAAAAACTAAAAAAAGGTAAAATTCATAATTCAACTACAGAATCACAAAGCATGTAGTTTGTCTCACCTTGAGTCACTGGCGGGAGTGCATCTTGATTACTCTCGGACAACAGTTTTCGACTTTCCTTAACATCCAGTTGACGTACTGGGAGGAGTGCATCTTGAAAACCGTCAGGCAAACATTCCTTAACATCCAGTTGACGTAAAACTGTGAAAACAAAACGGAACGGTGAGTACGAAGAGAAAAACAGGTAATTTCCAACCCTAAGCTCACCTCCTGGCGAGACCCCCCCCCTAGGCCACTGTGACGTCATAAGAATCCGGACATTTTTAAAATCGTAGAAAAAGATCTACTCAAGCTAAAAGCTTGCGATTGGTGTCAACATTCTCAGAATGAGGTTTACTTTAACCTAAATATAACAATAAACAGCTTTTCCCACCCATGCACACACCCTATTATCTGTAATAGGAGGTACTTCTCCAGTTACGTGACAGTGGTTCCTTTCAACTGCCAAGAAAGCGTATCGAAAAAAGGTAAAATTCATAATTCAACTACAGAATCACAAAGCATGTAGTTTGTCTCACCTTGAGTCACTGGCGGGAGTGCATCTTGATTACTCTCGGACAACAGTTTCGACTTTCCTTAACATCCAGTTGACGTACTGGGAGGAGTGCATCTTGAAAACCGTCAGGCAAACATTCCTTAACATCCAGTTGACGTGAAACTGTGAAAATAAAACGGAACGGTGAGTACGAAGAGAAAAACAGGTAATTTCCAACCCTAAGCTCACCCCCTGGCGAGACCCCCCCCCCCCCGGCCATGGTGACGTCATAAGAATCCGAAACTTTTAAAAATCGTAGAAAAAGATCTACTCAAGCTAGAAGCTTGCGATTGGTGTCAACATTCTCAGAATGAGGTTTACTTTAACCTAAATATAACAATAAACAGCTTTTCCCACCCATGCACACACCCTATTATCTGTAATAGGAGGTACTTCTCCAGTTACGTGACAGTGGTTCCTTTCTTCCAAACTGCCAAAAAAACGTATCGAAAAACTAAAAAAAGGTAAAATTCATAATTCAACTACAGAATCACAAAGCATGTAGTTTGTCTCACCTTGAGTCACTGGCGGGAGTGCATCTTGATTACTCTCGGACAACAGTTTTCGACTTTCCTTAACATCCAGTTGACGTACTGGGAGGAGTGCATCTTGAAAACCGTCAGGCAAACATTCCTTAACATCCAGTTGACGTAAAACTGTGAAAACAAAACGGAACGGTGAGTACGAAGAGAAAAACAGGTAATTTCCAACCCTAAGCTCACCTCCTGGCGAGACCCCCCCCCCTAGGCCACTGTGACGTCATAAGAATCCGGACATTTTTAAAATCGTAGAAAAAGATCTACTCAAGCTAGAAGCTTGCGATTGTTGTCAACATTCTCAGGATGAGGTTTACTTTAACCTAAATATAACAATAAACAGCTTTTCCCACCCATGCACACACCCTATTATCTGTAATAGGAGGTACTTCTCCAGTTACGTGACAGTGGTTCCTTTCAACTGCCAAGAAAGCGTATCGAAAAAAGGTAAAATTCATAATTCAACTACAGAATCACAAAGCATGTAGTTTGTCTCACCTTGAGTCACTGGCGGGAGTGCATCTTGATTACTCTCGGACAACAGTTTTCGACTTTCCTTAACATCCAGTTGACGTACTGGGAGGAGTGCATCTTGAAAACCGTCAGGCAAACATTCCTTAACATCCAGTTGACGTGAAACTGTGAAAATAAAACGGAACGGTGAGTACGAAGAGAAAAACAGGTAATTTCCAACCCTAAGCTCACCCCCCTGGCGAGACCCCCCCCCCCCCCCCCCCGGCCATGGTGACGTCATAAGAATCCGAAACTTTTAAAAATCGTAGAAAAAGATCTACTCAAGCTAGAAGCTTGCGATTGGTGTCAACATTCTCAGAATGAGGTTTACTTTAACCTAAATATAACAATAAACAGCTTTTCCCACCCATGCACACACCCTATTATCTGTAATAGGAGGTACTTCTCCAGTTACGTGACAGTGGTTCCTTCTTCCAAACTGCCAAAAAAACGTATCGAAAAACTAAAAAAAGGTAAAATTCATAATTCAACTACAGAATCACAAAGCATGTAGTTTGTCTCACCTTGAGTCACTGGCGGGAGTGCATCTTGATTACTCTCGGACAACAGTTTTTCGACTTTCCTTAACATCCAGTTGACGTACTGGGAGGAGTGCATCTTGAAAACCGTCAGGCAAACATTCCTTAACATCCAGTTGACGTGAAACTGTGAAAATAAAACGGAACGGTGAGTACGAAGAGAAAAACAGGTAATTTCCAACCCTAAGCTCACCCCCTGGCGAGACCCCCCCCCCCCCCCCCGGCCATGGTGACGTCATAAGAATCCGAAACTTTTAAAAATCGTAGAAAAAGATCTACTCAAGCTAGAAGCTTGCGATTGGTGTCAACATTCTCAGAATGAGGTTTACTTTAACCTAAATATAACAATAAACAGCTTTTCCCACCCATGCACACACCCTATTATCTGTAATAGGAGGTACTTCTCCAGTTACGTGACAGTGGTTCCTTTCAACTGCCAAGAAAGCGTATCGAAAAAAGGTAAAATTCATAATTCAACTACAGAATCACAAAGCATGTAGTTTGTCTCACCTTGAGTCACTGGCGGGAGTGCATCTTGATTACTCTCGGACAACAGTTTGCAACTTTCCTTAACATCCAGTTGACGTACTGGGAGGAGTGCATCTTGAAAACCCTCAGGCAAAAATTCTTTAACATCCAGTTGACGTAAAACTGTGAAAATAACATATTGTTTAGTAATGCATGCATTCCAGGGGACGTCCCATTGGATAAGCATTAGATAAGTTTAACCAGCTGGTAAGCGATAAAACTGTTTCACTCGATGTAATTTATTTATTATTTTAGATAAGAAATAGTGACCCCCCCTCCCCCCCTCACCATTATCCACTAAAACATCTCTAGCGGCATGGGAGCCTCGAATCTGAAGAGCATTTTGAAATCCATGATCTACGATACCCAACATGCGAATTCGAGTTCACCCCCCCCCCCTCCCCATCACCGCCACCACCAATGGTACCAGTCTGGCACCAAAGCGGAAATACGTCCTAACATTGAAGTTCCATCTATTAGTTTTAATAGGCAGTCCGTCGAGGTTAACGTCCGTATTCAAGGTGAAACACAAAAAAAAAACCCACGAAATATGCGGTTTATGGTGTCCTGGCACCATGGTGGCACCACTATTAGTTCCATGGTGGCACAGAGAATAATTCATGAAAATCCAGAGGTATAATGAGAATTTTTCCTCAATTTCAAAGGTTGGGTACAATTAGTAAGCAGTAAAGGAACCGAAATATTGAAAAATCGGATATTTTGTGAATATTATACCCCCACCCATCCCCTCCCCTTGCAAATTCTGGTACTCTGGTAAAATCATGTACTACTCGGAAGTTGTTTGAGTCAAACAAAACAAGAAACACGCAAATCGGTTGGAAATTGAGGCCTGGGCAGATTTTACAAGATTACCCCCGCAAACGCACGTTTTTTAAGCATTAACCCCCCCTTTCCCCCCCTTAAAAAGCAAAATTCAAAACTCCGACGCCGTAGTGCACAACTAGATGGTTTTTCGCGTCGAAGAAGAATAGAACCACGAAAATCGGTTGAGAACTAAGGCCTGGGCAGACGACACAAGATTATGCCCAAAAACGCACGTTTTTTGAGCATTAACCCCCCCTTTCCCCCCCTTAAAAGGCAAAATTCGAAATTCCGGCGACGTAGTGCACAACTAGATAGTTTTCCGCGTCGAACAAAAAAAGAACCAGGAAAATCGGTTGAGAACTAAGGGCTGTGCAGACGACACAAGATTTTGTCACACACACACACATACACACACACACACACACACACAGACATACACCTATGGTTTTTTTCGCGGATTTGGATTCAGAATGGTCTAAAACGGATTACTGTGTGGTTATTTTTTTTTTCTGTTGAGTGTTGTCCAACTTCACCCCAGATCGATCGCATAAGGACGCCCAAGTCTTACTGTGGGACGTCCTAAAAACGGAACGGTGAGTACGAAGACAAAAACAGGTAATTACCAACCCTAATCTCGTGGTAGTAACAGTTACTATAATTACAGTTACTGTAATTAACAAGACAGTAGCTATCCGTTGTAGAGGTGCTAACTCCTGCTAGGTGCGCTGTTTTCTTATACTCCCAATAGAGTGCTATGATTAAAATTGCTATGGAGAGCTCGCATCAACGTTTTACGAGTGCCAACATCTTAATTCTTGACAGACAGACAGACACGGAACCAAAATTGTTCAGAAAGGGGTAAAACGCAAAACGCGAGTGAAAATTTTGATTTTGGAGAACTTTTTTTTTTTTTCGTCCTTGAAAACAAACCTTCTTCTACCTTGGTAGACTCGGAAGCAAAACTGAAAAAATCTGTATGTATTACACATGCAGTTATTCTCACCTGTAGTAACTGAAGGTGGGCTTTCGTCCAACTCAGCCTCAAGCAAAGCTTCTTGAAATTTTCTATTAACTTCTGCTTCATCTAAGAAACGAGAAAATAGAACGGAATGCAGCTATAGAATTATTAGTATTCTTAAAACAGCTGAAGACAGTTGTATAAAAAATGTTATTGAAATACTAAAAATCTTGTATTTTTTAATGCTCCCCCCATTTTATAAAACTTTCGAGTACGGGAACTGTGTCGGGGGGATTCCATATGTTGAAGACATCTGCTAGAATATGCCTGGTAACTCGTTTTTGAGAAAATTCATTCTAATACCCGCATATTTGGTCAATGAGTGAATCACCAAAAAATCAATTATGGTGTTTCGTCAAAAAATATAGATTTTATGAGAAATTTGACATGGCAGAAACATAGAATACGACGAAAGGAAACCAAATAATTTTACAGAATGAAAATCGGTTCACTGATAGCTGACAACTGTTGGGAAAATAACCTCAGTCATGCTAGCTACGATCGATAGCTACGGTCGATTTTTCATTGAAATAATAGGGCGAAATTAACCAAACTTCGTACACTTACTCAGTTCCTCGGCTGGCACCTAGAAATGAAGTAAAAACCGGGTGGAGGCAGGCCGGGGGCGGCGAAACTGGAGGCGGCAGCTCATTTAACCCACTTTCCGACGGTGTGCCATCAAAATAACTATCAGAATCGTTTTTCTCACCCCAAAGAACCCCCATGGTACCGTTTTCATCTCCATTATCCACTTACGACAACCGGAATTTATTATCATCGGAGGCGGAGTCAAGCACTTGTCTAACCTATCTGCTGTTCACAGTGGTTTGTCCACTTTCCGACGGTGTGCCATCAAAATAACTATCAGAATCGTTTTTCTCACCCCAAAGAACCCCCATGGTATCGTTCTCATCTCCATTATCCACTTACTACAACAGGAATTAAATAATAAACATCGGGGGGCGGGGTCAAGCCCTTGTCTAACCTATCTGCTGTTCACAGTCTTGTGTCTGTGTCTTGTCTTGGATTTTTTGTTAATAATGTAATAAATAATAATAGCAAATAATCATAAAAATTATAAATGATATTATTATATCATTTTATCATGATGCCCAAATAAGCCAGTGTTTGATGATAAAATGTTTTAATGTCTCTTTTTGGTTTATTATTTTCAATAATGAACCTTTGGAATCGACCAAGAAAAAAAAAATTCTAACACCCCCTCAAAATTTGATGGTTTACGTTTCAAGGTACGTAGAATCCAAAAATCGAATAAAAATTTGGCCGTCCGTCCGCCGTACGCGGCACTTTTGCCACTTAGCATTGACCGATTTTGATGAAATTTGGTATGTAGGCTCCATTTGGGGTCTAGTTGTGCCCCGAAGCTTTTGGTTGATGTAGGTCACTCCTAAGGGTTCCAAAATCAATTTTGAAATTTTGAAAACGCCCTAACTCAAAAAATTTCGATATGAAGGTATTGTTTTTCCTTCAATTTATGATTCTATAGAATTTTTAGAATTTTTTGAGACCACGCGGAGCTCTGTAGGACAAACCGTTCGCTCCCTACGAAAATTTAAGTGTTTATATTGAAATATATATATATATAAATCAAAACACGAGTGTGAATCGCAAAAGAGGCCTAATCTCCGTTCAAATTAGAGCTGACCGAAATGCGATCGATGGTTTGTGATTTTGATTTTTTTTTTGATTTTTTTTTTGATTTTTTTTTTTTTTCTCTCTTTATATTGGATGGTTGGTGATTTTGTAGACGAGTGATCTATATAAAAATAATAAACCGTTGTGTAATAATTTGCAGCGTTTTTCTCAGGTAGACGTCGTATACTTACTTCTTGGGGGACGTTGAAATTGAAGTATGGAGTCAAAACAGGTCGACAGCAACACCTTGACAGTTTGGAATCTCAATATCATGTCATAAAATGATAATTTTTCAAAATTCATTGTAAAATATGAAAGTTTGTATTGTTACGTATTTCTGTTAGAATTTTCATTAAATTCAACATCTGTAGGGAATTAAATAAACGGTTAATTAAAACGGTACCATGGGGGTTCTTTGGGGTGAGAGAAACGATTCTGATAGTTATTTTGATGGCACACCGTCGGAAAATGCAATTTCGTTTATAAGTGCTTGACCCCGCCCCCCGATGTTTATTATTTAATTCCGGTTGTAGTAGGTGGATAATGGAGATGAGAACGGTACCATGGGGGTTCTTTGGGGTGAGAAAAACGATTCTGATAGTTATTTTGATGGCACACCGTCGGAAAGTGGGTTAAATGAGCTGCCGCCTCCAGTTTCGCCGCCCCCCGGCCCGCCTCCACCCGGTTTTGACTTCATTTCTAGGTGCCAGCCGAGGAACTGAGTAAGTGTACGAAGTTTGGTTAATTTCGCCCTATTATTTCAATGAAAAATCGACCGTCGCAGAATTTGTAAAATCGTAGCTGACGGACGAACCACTGTGAACAGCAGATAGGTTAGACAAGTGCTTGACTCCGCCTCCGATGATAATAAATTCCGGTTGTCGTAAGTGGATAATGGAGATGAAAATTGTACCATGGGGGTTCTTTGGGGTGAGAGAAACGATTCTGATAGTTATTTTGATGGCACACCGTCGGAAAATGCAATTTCGTTTATATGGGATGTTTCCCCGCCCCCCGATGTTTATTATTTAATTCCGGTTGTAGTAGGTGGATAATGGAGATGAGAACGGTACCATGGGGGTTCTTTGGGGTGAGAAAAACGATTCTGATAGTTATTTTGATGGCACACCGTCGGAAAGTGGACAAACCACTGTGAACAGCAGATAGGTTAGACAAGTGCTTGACTCCGCCTCCGATGATAATAAATTCCGGTTGTCGTAAGTGGATAATGGAGATGAAAACGGTACCATGGGGGTTCTTTGGGGTGAGAAAAACGATTCTGATAGTTATTTTGATGGCACACCGTCGGAAAGTGGGTTAAATGAGCTGCCGCCTCCAGTTTCGCCGCCCCCCGGCCTGCCTCCACCCGGTTTTGACTTCATTTCTAGGTGCCAGCCGAGGAACTGAGTAAGTGTACGAAGTTTGGTTAATTTCGCCCTATTATTTCAATGAAAAATCGACCGTAGCTATCGATCGTAGCTAGCATGACTGAGGTGGGAAAATAAAGCTCCCGACTCTCTCTTTTCCCGATATAGCTGTCTCTCTCGCACACTTGTCATCCCCTTTAGCCTTAACGCTAAAGGGCCCCATTCACGTGTATGCCTGGAGTCGCCGCCGCGGCCCTAGCCGCCGTCAAAGAGGAAAACTACTCGTGAATGGTTAACAAAATCTTGAGGTCTGGCGGTCGTCCGCCGCTCTGCAGGTAGGTAATCGAACATGCTCGAAAATTGTGGCCAGGTTAATCCTCGGCAGCCCTGTGAATGCTTGAAGTGAGGCTGTCGCCCTGTCGCACTCCTACCAGTACAGCATGTAGCCCTACCGTTTTCCTCACTTCTAGCCATCTGAGCAAGGTTTTGGTAGCCAGGTGAATGGACTACTGCGGTGGCTTCGGGGAGTACCTGGAGGGACGTGGCGGCGACTCCGGACATACACGTGAATAACCCTTAACCCCAAATGAGGAGTTATTGAAAGTGCACACCAAAAGTAGGTGAGCGCACAAAGATAATATCTTTGTAGGTACGCGATATGTTACTTTAGTGTACACATAATATTATTATGTCTACATGAAAGTATCATATCGCGTACCTACACCAATAGCAAGCGGGATGCATTGTGTTGCACCCATGTGCTCTCCACAATGTATCGTTTATACTATGAGGCCCAAGGATCACATATTACCCAGATTGGTGTTAAAATAGTTTAGCAATCTTACTTACCGCCTCTGAAGATAATCTCGACTTCACATTTCACATTTTTCTTCCCTACATAAATGAAAAATGAAAGTTTGCCCTCACGGAGGCCCCGCACTATCTTCTGACTCGGCACCGACCACAATTTCCCACTTCTAAGTAATTTTACGAGAGTAAAAGACATACCTAGTGAGATAATTGTTCTATTAGGTATTTGTCGATGATATTTCAGCAATATTTGAATAGTGAAAACGTTAGCAAATTGACCGGAAAACGGAAAGCGAAGTGACTGCGAGATGGCACGGAACATGGGTTGAAAGAGAAAGAGAAGGGACCAACGTTCACGAACTCTGAACACCGATTCATCGGTTGTACAATACAATCAATTGGCCGATACAATCGATTGGCCAGACAATCGATTGTTACCCTAGAGTCGATCGTTTTCTCGAACATTCATCAGTTTCTATTTTTAAAAACAAAACGATTAATATTTTCATATAGATTTTCTTGAAATGAAACTGGTTGAAACTTATTTATTCCTCTACTGGAAATCCCAAAACAAATTTATAACTCACCTGCCTTGGAGAAATTGCGATCGATTGTTTTCAGTCGATAGTTGGAACAATCGGCCATCTGCATTGTTTGGTGCAATCGACTCCCGATCGACTGGTGGGAGCAGCTCCCACCACAGGTGATGTGGCCAAGTGGAGTTTTTACGAACTACTTACCGTATTTTACCGCTCATTTCAATTTTTCGTCGTTTCCACTTGCCTACCGGAAGACGGTTTCCAATTGCGACGGGAAGAGAATGGGTTAGGAATTTTAGTATTTTGGGGTGCTGAATCGATTTGAAATTAGATTATGATGAACGATTGGTACTGTATGCAAAACTTCTAACAAAAATGTCGCTTGGAAAATCTGAACCAGAAATGCTGTAATTATTCAATTCACATTTCAATTGCAAATCTCCATGATTTCATCGTTATTAAGTACGTTCATATTTTTCAGACTTGAAATTAAAAAAAAAATGGTATCTACTTCAACTAGATGATTTTATTCCCGTGCTCTTCCGTCTTCACCCCTTAATCCCTTATTTTTTCATTTGGATGCTACGCAGATTAATGATCGATCATGGATCATACAATGTTGTTGATCCGAAAAATTGGGGGGTCTTTACGGTGATTTTCGAGGTCAGATCGGTATATTTTTTAGATAAAGCATTCTCGTCGTATGGAATACGTACCTTAGTAATAAAATTGACTTACCTGTCAATTGATGTCTTCTCGGATAAAGTAAACATTTCAAAACATTAACATAATTAAGAACATGGAAAACAAGAGGGTGTGGCACATAGCTTCCTTGTATCCATAACCTGATTGTATAGATGATCCGATGAATAGTAGCTTATCCCAAAACATCAATCTCTAAGGACCTTGCACTACCTTGATAGACTCGGAAGCAAAAGTGAAAGTTTCGTTGAACACTTGATCACTGAGATTAAAATTAACAGAACTATATAAATACCCATGCTTCAGGAGACAATATGAATCGGCATATACCTAATATCATGAGTACGAGTTACAATAAGTACGTACGTACGCGCTTCTGGAATGCAAATTTAGCGTAAAGAGGAATTAAATAAAACTATGCAAGGTTACTTATCGGTACACGGGGCTTAGTAATCACGTTTGGATCGAAATATTATACTGAAGATATTTGATGATGATGATGTTTGATCGAAATATCATACTGCATGTACCGCTCAGAGAGAACCTGTTATATAAAAATTCGACATGAATATGTCTTTTAGAAAAAGTATATCGCGAGACTTGAGTACTGAAACGAATTATTCTGCCTGGTCACTCGATCAATTAATAAAATTTATTATTTAATTTTATTTTTTAATTTTATTTATTATTTTATGATATTTAATATCAATTAGGAAGACAACACGTTAACAACTTTAAATTGGAATAGGTATTATGTTCAATAACGAACCATTAGAATCGAGCAAGAAATACCAATTTCAACCCCCCTCAAAATGTTCAAAGTTTCAAAGTTTCAAATACCTATATATATCTGAAAATCTGTAAATCAATTTTAAAAAATCCGTCTGTACACCGTACGACTTTCCTTAATTACCATGGACCGATTTTCATAAAATTTGGTATATGAGCTCCATTTGAGGTTTAGTTGTGCCGCGAAGCTTTTGGTTGATGTAGGTCACTTCTAAGGGGTGAAAAATAAGGGTTGAAATTTTCAATAGTGCCCTAGCTCGAAAACTCTCAAAATAAAAGTATTGTTTTTTCACCAATTTGAAATAGTATTGACTTTTTAGAAACGATTGAGACTATCGGGCGCCTTGAAGGACAAACCGTTTGCTCTACCAGAACATGAGGGTGTCTTACGATAAATCAGGAAGACGAGTATGAATCGCGAAAGAGGCTTTTGGCTCCGTTCAAATTTCATCTGACCAAAATGCGATTGTTGTTCGTTTCTTCGAGTTGTACCTATTCAGTGTTGCGTCCTTAGCAACCAGTAATCAAATTTCCTATATCAGACGTCAGGTTTCTCTTAATCGAGTATGAAGGAATTATTCCCTCCAAATAAACTTGATTGTGGAGTAGGTAGGTAGTAACTATGGATGTGTTCTTTGCAGGCGAGTGATCAATACAAAAAATAAAATAAACATAAATCTTTGTGAAATAATTTGCTGCGTTTTGTTTGTGAACAACTTATTTGCATAAACAATTCATAACAAAATTCATAATACACTAATAATAACACAATCACAACCTACTGTATGTAGGTTGAGGTATCATCTACATTTAGGTTGAGCATACCACAATACTGTATGGTTGGGGCGGAGTTAAAAATGAAATACGCCCGAATTATGAACGCACTGATTTCAAATAGCACTTACTCGGTAATTAGGAACGCATTTTGAGCAAACTAATTCCTTTTATATATAAAACGAGCCTGATACCGGCTCCTATCGTGGGAGCTGGTAACAGGGGTCTGTTACCAATATCCCTGCTGCAACGAAAAAATTTCCCTTTGTCAAAATCGCCTGATGCCGGCTCCTAATGCGGGAGCTGGTAACAGGGGTCTCTGAAATATATATTCGAGCAGGAGCTGGTAAAGGGCGCTCGGTGTATATATATATATATATATATATCAATATAAACCCTTAAATTTTCGTAGGGAGCGAATGGTTTGTCCTACAGAGCTCCGCGTGGTCTCAAAAAATTTTAAAAATTCTATAGAATCCTAATTTGAAGGAAAAACAATACCTTTATATCGAAATTTTTTGAGTTAGGGCGTTTTCAAAATTTCAAAATTGATTTTGGAACCCTTAGGAGTGACCTACATCAACCAAAAGTTCCGGGGCACAACTAGACCCCAAATGGAGCCTACATACCAAATTTCATCAAAATCGGTCAATACTAAGTGGCAAAAGTGCCGCGTACGGCGTACGGCGGACGGACGGCCAAATTTTTATTCGATTTTTGGATTCTACGTACCTTGAAACATAAACCATCAAATTTTGAGGGGGTGTTAACATTTTTTTTTCTTGGTCGATTCCAAAGGTTCATTATTGAAAATAATAAACCAAAAATGTGGCCGTCCGTCCGCCGTTCGCCGTACGCGGCACTTTTGCCACTTAGCATTGACCGATTTTGATGAACTTTGGTATGTAGGCTCCTTCTGGGGTCTAGTTGAGCCCCGAAGATTTTGGTTGATGTAGGTTGAAAAATGAATTTGAAATTTTGAAAACACCCTAACTCAAAAAATTTTGATATAAAGGTATTGTTTTTCCATCCATTCTTATATAAACTTCACAATATTGGTTCATTTTACAATATTTGATCGTCTGAGTGATTTTATCCGTTTCTAGAAATTAAACACTATTAGATTTAGTAAAAACAAGGTTTTTTTTCTATATAGATACTCGTCTGCAAAGAACACGGCTTTGCCATTGTTACCACCAACCAACTTGAAGAAAAACATCGATCGTACTTCGGTCAGCTAACATTTGAACGGGGATTAGGCCTCTTTTGCGATTCTCACTCGTGTTATGATTTATCCAGTCTAACCCTTACATTCTCGTAGGGAGTAAACGGTTTGTCCTCCAGAGCTCTGGGTGGTCTCTA
>CM019176.2:37868226-37886336 GCA_009739505.2 Apolygus lucorum
AATCGTACATTTTAATAGAGAGTTTTCGCCACGTCAGACGTGACGACTTGAGATCGTGACGACTCGAGACAGATGGGGCCAGCAGACGCAGATGCTAACTTTTTTTGGTGGATTTCGAGTCGTCACAAAATTAGGTGCGGACTCTGGAAGTGACGCTAAACAGCTACCGACCTGTGAAGTCACTCGAAAATGGCCGATAGCGAACAGCTGATTCAGACTCCGGGGGGTCTCGAAATGAGTTTTTCAGATCGAAAATTAGAATATTCGCCGTATTGAAAAAGCAATAAATTTATTACTACTTGGATAGGTAGGTAGGTACCTATTTACATACCTTTCGGACCCTACATCGCGATATAAAAACCTACCTACTGATGATTTTGATCGTTTTCACCTTTAGAAAGTAGTGAACAACACTAGCTCTTCCAGACCTCTTACTGCATTTTTTTTTTTGGGTCTATAGTACTTTACTACCGATTTTGCAGTAGCTACCTTTCTACTTGTTTCTTGTTTGTCTAACAACACGTCCGTAACATATCTATAGATATTTTAGAGTAGCTAGGTACTTCGTTTCTACCTACCAGGACGTGCGGACTATTACAAAAACGAAAGTACAGATCTATCAAACAAGGATAGATGTACGAACTTAAAGACGTAACACCTAAATGCAGACATCCATAATTAACCAAATACCTATTAATGTGTGAAAAGAAGGTATTTTTTCAAAGGTAATAAACTTGATAACTGTAGTAAGTGCATTTTTTCCAATTTGTCACGCAACTTACAAGTACGATGATCACAGTAAGCGGAACTATCAATTGAAATGTTAAATGATTCCTACTTACGTGGACTGACTCCCGTCGCCTGTTTATTGTAGATCTGTAGTTAGGTGTGTTGGTAGATGAATAAATAATATACAACATTAAATGAAAAACAAGGGCGCATTTATTCAGAAATTTCATTGACATTCAAACAATGTAAAATTCGCACAGAGTCAACAATAGTATACGATGGATTCACTTGATCTTGATGCGAAGATAACAGAATTCTGTTGACGAGTAGATTGTTTCGAAAGATGAAAAACTTGATAATTCCCGGGAAAATGAAAACTGTTCTACAAGTCAAAGCTAAAATCGAGAACCAAAACACGGGAGTCGAACGTCAAACACAACACAAAATCCTGCTACATCCGATCTAAATTGAAACTGGTTATAAAAGTGTGAGGTTATCAAGGGGACAGTCGTCAAGAAAGCCGTCGTTCTCGACGCCGGCAAAAGCCGGCATTTGGCGGCGTCCAAGACGACCGAGCTCGCCGTCCGAGTCGTCACGCATGCGCAGTCACCATTTTCGGACGGTTGCATGGATATTACACGCGGACGGTCGTCACAAAAGACGTGGCGAAAACTCTCTAGTAGAGAGTTTTCGCCACGTCTTTTGTGACGACCGTCCGCGTGTAATATCCATGCTACCGTCTGAAAATGGTGACTGCGCATGCGTGACGACTCGGACGGCGAGCTCGGTCGTCTTGGACGCCGGCAAATGCCGGCTTCTGACGGCGTCGAGAACGACGGCTTTCTTGACGACTCTACCCTTGATAACCTCACACTTTTATAACCAATTTCAATTTAGATCGGATGTAGCCGGATTTTGTATTGTGTTCGACGGTCGACTCCCGTGTTTTGGTTCTCGATTTTAGCTTTCATTTCTCGAACAGTTTTCTTTTTCCCGGGAATTATCAAGTTTTTCATCTCTCGAAACAAACTATTCGTCACCAGAATTCTGTTATCTTCACATCAAGATCAAGTGAATCCAACGTATACTGTTGTTGACTCTGTGCGAATTTTACATTGTTTAAATGTCAATGAAATTTCTGAATAAATGCACCCTTGTTTTTCATTTAATGTTGTATATTATTTATTCATCTACCAACATACCTAACTACAGATCTACAATAAACAGGCAACGGGAGTCAGTTCACGTAAGTAGGTACCATTTAAGATTTTAACTGATAGTTCCGTTTGCTGTGATCATCGTACTTGTAAGTTGCATGTCAAATTGGAAAGTTCATTACCTTTCATTCATAAAGTTCATTACCTTTGAAAATATACCTTCTTTTCACACAATAGTAGGTATTTGGTTAATCATGGATGTCTGCATTTAGGTGTTACGTCTATAAGTTCGTAGATCTATCCTAGTACGATAGATCTGTACTTCCGTTTTTGTAATAGTAGGTAGGTAGAAACGAAGTACCTACCTACTCTAAATTATCTATAGATATGTTACGGACGTGTTGTAAGACAAACAAGGAACCAGTAGAAAGGTAGCAACTGCAAAATCGGTAGTTAGTAGGTATTATAGACCCAAAAAATGCAGTAAGAGCTCTGGAAAAGCTAGTGTAGTTCACTACTTTCTAAAGGTGAAAAGGATCAAAAACATCAGTAGGTAGGTTTTTATATCGCAATGTAGGGTCAGAAAGGGATGTAAATAGGTATCCAAGTAGTAAAAAATTTATTGCCTTTTCAATACGGCAAACATTTTAATTTTCGATCTGAAAAAGTCATTTCGAGACCCCCCGGAGTCTGAATCAGCTGTTCGCTATCGGCCATTTTCAAGTGACTTCACAGGTCGGTAGCTGTTTAGCGTCACTTCCAGAGTCCGCACCTATTTTTGTGACGACTCGAAATCCACCAAAAAAGGTTAGCATCTGCGTCTGCTGGCCCCATCTGTCTCGAGTCGTCACGATCTCAAGTCGTCACGTCTGACGTGGCGAAAACTCTCTATTTTCTCGATTTTTAATCGAAAGTAGAACTCATCCTGAAAATTTTGACACCAGCCTTTCCTCTTTATGGATGAGTAGATCTTTTTCTATGATTTTTCAAAGTTTTGAATGTTTACGACGTCACGCGCCCCTCCTGCCTGGGCGCCCATTGTGACGTCATAAACATTCGAAACTTTGAAAAATCATAGAAAAAGGTCTTCTCACGCTAGAAGGTCGCGGTTGGTGTCAAAATTCTCAAAAAAGGTATAGTTTGGATTAATAATAACAATAAACAGATTTTCAGACCCATGAGCACACCCCATTATAATAATAGTAATTCATGTCTCCAACCGATGGCTGTTATTTTCATGACACGATGTGTTTTCATTGTGAACTGGGTTATACCCAATCCAAATAAAATAAAATTAAAATAAATAAAATGCATGTTTTAGACTAATTAAATTGTATCTATCATTTCGTATAGATAGTAAAAACGGAACCAACTCACTTGAAGTTTTTCTTGAACATGAGGAAGCTGGCTGGGATGCCAATCACATAAGGCGTAGGAGCTAGCAAAAGCTGTTAGAAGACGAAACACTTCAGGTTAGATATATGGTACATTCGTTATTTTATTAATTTGAATGTGTTTTTGGATAATCGAACTTTTTTAAGCCGGAAGAAAATATCTATATCTGTAATAAACTGAGATTACTACCTTGTTGATGCCTGAGGGTTTTCAGTACATAAATAAATATAGAGTTGAACTGTCTAGTAGAAGTGAATTGTGGTGATAATAGTGACCTTTCTAGACTTGGTTTTGCTTACAATTCGTCCTTCACTTTTTCTCTCCGGTAGGTCGATTCTCTAACTCTTTATGGGATAATAGCGACAATGAAGTGTCGTTATGATAACAATAAATTATCGTTATGATAACGATTAATAGCGACGATCGCGATTCTGCAGACGCGAAATAGCGACAACTGTCTCAGTCGTCGCTATTTCGGCCGAAAAGTGTCGTTACCATCTCGACGGCTCGAAACCCCCCCCCCCGGTATGAATTACGACAACCGACTTTATGAAAAAGTAGCTTGAAACGCTCTTTAATTCCTAACCTATTCGAAGTCATATTTCAGTTTCCGAGTTGCTGTGTGCATTTCCCTATTGCAGGTTATTAGTTTTGTTAATCAATTCATTTAGAGAATAAAATTGATACATACGTACATAATTTCTGGTGAATATTTTAAAAATAATATCCGACCGTCATAATGAGCAGTTTATTCGCCGTTTTAATTTGTGTTACTTGATTTTTTCTACAATTGTACTAAAAAAAATCGTGGTATTAATATTTCAAGCTAGTAATTCGTATAGAAATTCATGTACTCTATCGATCTTAGTAAAGGGGGTATTTTCAATGGAATTGAGTTTTTGACTAACTATCAACAGCATTTTGGTTTATTATTTTCAATAATAAACCTTTGGAATCGACCAAAAAAAAAAAAATTTTAACACCCCCTCAAAATTTAATGGTTTACGTTTCAAGGTACGTAGAATCCAAAGATCGAATAAAAATTTGGCCGTCCGTCCGCCGTACGCCGTGCGCCGTACGCCGTACGCCGTACGCGGCACTTTTGCCACTTAGCATTGACTGATTTTTATGAAATTTGGTATGTAGGCTCCATTTGGGGTCTAGTTGTGCCCCGAAGCTTTGGTTGATGTAGGTCACTTCTAAGGGTTCCAAAATCAATTTTGAATTTTTGAAAACGCCCTAACTCAAAAAATTTTGATATAAAGGTATTGTTTTTTCTTCAATTTAAGATTCTATAGAATTTTTAGAATTTTTTGAGACCAAGTGTAGCTCTGTAGGACAAACCGTTCGCTCCCTACGAAAATTTAGGGTTTATATTGAAATATATATATATATATATATATATATTATATATATATATATATATATATATATATATAATATATATATATATATATATATATATATATATATATATCTATATATCTATATATATAATATATATATATATATATATATATATATATCTATATCTATATCTATCTATCTATATATCTATATATATATCTCTATATCTATATCTATATATATATATATATATATATATATGCATATTGCGTGCATCTGGCGTCCGTTGTATCGAAAGTTGCATTCAAAGTGGCGTCCGGTGCAAAGTGGCGTCCGTATACGGACGTCATTTTACACAACAGGCTCATCTTGTACAGAATGATTCATTGAGGCGTCTCCCCCTTTTTTAGGAGGACGTCATTTTGACGGTTATAGTCAGCAGACGTATAGATTTAGTGCACGAAAGTTCCACTAGGACGCTGCGCACGTTTCGTATATGATTTGCAAAAGTTAAACTTTACACGAAGCGGTGGAAGTGGCGTCCAGGTTGCAAGGTCTCCCACTCCAGCAGCCATCGAACTAAAACACCTGGAACGCCGTCTCAGCGTCCTCAATTTCTGATGATTTTCACGTACAACCAATCGTTCCTAGGGAAAACTAACTTCCTCATTTTCCACCCCACAAAAATCGTTCACCACTCATTGGAAAGCTCTCAATTTATTAAACATAAGGCATAATATGTCTCTCGTGGTTGAGTACTTGTACGAAAGCGGTATCCACCGTTTGTGTTTTAGTAAGAAGCTTTTTCATTTGGTTGCTAATTTTTTACTTCTGAATGGTTTTTCACGAACCTACCTCAACACCAAAAACCACGCAAAAATCTTAGCTTTATAATATTTGAAGTTGAAAAATATTCAACAATATTGAATTTCGGGATAAAAGCGTCCTAGCAACGTAAATTTCCGAAATCAAGTTCCCTATTTCTTCGAATCGAGTGTGAAGCTTTTATGTATTCTAAATAAACTTGATTGTTATTGTGATTGATCGTGTAGTTAAGTAGTAGGTAGGTAGTAACGATGGTTGGTTTACGTTTCAAAGTACGTAGAATCCGAAAATCGAACTTAAAAAAACCGACCATCCGCGGCATTTTTTGATTTATTATTTTCAATAATGAATCATTGGAATCGACAAACAGAAAAAATTTTAACCCTCCTCAAAATTTGATGTTTAACGTTTCAAGGTAACGTAGAAACCGAAAATCGAATAAACAATTTTCCGTCCGTCCGCCATACGCGGCACTTTTCTTACCAACCATGGACTTATTTGGTTGAAATTTGGTATATGGGCTCCATTGGGGGTCTAATTGTGTCTCGAAGTTTTTCATTGATATCAGTTACTTTTAAGGAGTAAAAGTTAAGGGTTGACATTTTCAAAAGTACGCTAGCTCGGGAACTCTCGAAACAAAGGTATTGTTTTTTCACCAATTTAAGATAGTATTGAATTTTTAGAAATATTAGAGACCATGCGGAGCTTTGTAGGACAAACCGTTCGCTCCCTACGAGAACTTGAGGGGTTTCCTTCGTTTTATAACAGAAACTCCTGTAAGGAACTCTATTTTTCGAATCGAGTGTGAAGAGTTTATTTCTTCCGAATAAACTTGATTGAGAAGGTGTGAAGGTAATTATGTAGTAGGTACCTACCTACTTTTGTTACTTACCAACCATAGGTACTTGCTACCTAGCAAGTACCTATGGTTGGTGAGTAACAAATTAAAAAAAAAAATAGTGACAATGGCAAAGTTGTGATCCCTGCAGACGAGTGAAAAAAAAACTTTTTTCTTGGAATTTTTTAAAGAATATTTTTCTTAGAACTTATTTAAAAATAAGTCAATGTGTTTCTCTGCGTTACAAACATCTGAACTCTACCATAAAAAAAATTATATCAGTCACATGAATTTTTTTTTTTTTTTTTTTTTTTGTTACGGAAGTGGGGAAACTCTTTAAGAGCGAAGGGGAAGTTCACCCCAACAGTGTTGGACTCCCCATGAATTGGGGCTACCAACTAAAACCCCACTCCCTCTGCTTAGGACTCACCCCGGGACCACTTGTACAGTATTACTTGAGGGTGAGCCCTTTTTTTGTGCCAAATGGCTGCTCCTACTTCTGATCTCCTTCAATTGTATTCCTCATCTTCTTCTTCTTCTTCCTCCCATCTTCCATCCAGCTTTTTTGCTTTGAGGACTGATGTGACGAATACTGCCATTGCGTCCCAGCTCGACTTGTTCTTAATCATCTCATGTATGATTGTCTGTGGACGCAATGTTCCAATGACCTCCTCAGCACACCCCCTCATACCCTCCCATTGAGGACATGTGAAGAAGGTGTGGCAGACATCATCCTCCTCTATCCCACAGTATCTGCACTCTGGGTCAGTGACTTTCCCGATCTTTACTAGGAAGGAGCGGAAGTATCCATGCCCTGAGAGGAATTGTGTCAGGTAATAGTTCACCTCTCCGTGTTTTCTCTCCAACCAAGACTTTAGATCGTCGATTATGAGGGCTGTCCACCTTCCACGGGTTTCACAGACAAGGTCTGCTTGCCACCTACGGATGGTCTCCTCCCGCTCTTCCCTCTTTACTATGGTAATTGTCTCTGCCTTCCTCATTCTTATTCAATTATGCTGTATGGAGCAGAAGTGTGGGCAGACTCCCTTAGGTACCAAAAGTACCGGGCACGTATGGAAGCTGTACAGAGGAGAGGAGCTCTGAGAATCAGTAGTGCATTTAGAACTGTCTCAGGTCCAGCATCACAAGTGATAGCGGGAACTATCCCAATATACCACCAGGCACTGGAGCGCAAAAGGATAAGAATGAGTCACATGAATAGGGTGCTGTTCCAGGACGTAAACGTCGTGCTAACAATGATACAACAATACTGAAGACTAGCTTGGCCATTTTCTCCACCTCCATTTAAGTACACAGGACTAGTCAGAAACCTACCAAAAATCTTAAATTGATGGAAAAACAATACCTTTCTAATAAACTTCTTTGAGATAGAGCGTTTTCAAAATTTCAACCCTTAGAAGTGACCTACAGCAACCAAAATCTTCGGCGCACAACTAGACCCTAAAAGGCCCCTATACCAAATTTCATCAAAATCGGTCAATGCTGGGTGACGAAAGAGCCGAGTACGGCGGACGGACGGCCTAATTTTTATTCGATTTTTGAATTCCACCTACCTTGAAACGTAAACCAACAAATTTTGAGGGGGGTTAATTTTTTTTCTTGGTCGTTTCCAAAGGTTTGTTATTGAAAATAATTAACCAAAAAAAGGCGAAAAACTCGGGGATTGAAAATAATGTGGGAGCCAGACGAGTAATGATCTGATAATGAGAGAAGCGCAAACCTCAGAGGTAGAAGTTCAACAATCCCCGTTCGTAGGAGGTTGATCCACAGCGCGGAAAATTCAAGTTGGGCGGGAATCACAAATTTCGTCCACTGGTCATGTTAGGATGACATGACGAGTTTGGTATCAATTCCTGTGTAATTTTTCACGCTGAATCCGTTAGTGATACTTACAAATGATTTTGACGGCTAGAAAGTGGATTTTTTGAAGAAGACCTCCATTCGTAGATATGGTAGTGGGTATAAAGTAACACCTTTCTTTTATTATTTTTCTGTATAGATCATTCGTCTGAAAAGATCACAATTTTACCATTGTAACTCTTTTTACCTGCTACATAATTACCTTCACACCTTCAAAATCAATTTTTTGGAAGAAATAAACGCTACGCATTCGATTCGAAAAATAGGGTCCTTCGTATGAAAATTTTTGGACAGATAATATTTGAACGAGATTAGACCTGTTTGGTGATTCTCACTCGTGATTTTGTTTTATCGAAGGAAAAACCTTAAGGTCTCGTAGGGAGCTAACGGTTTGTGTTGCAGAGCTCCGCATGGTCTCTAAAATTTTAAAAATTCTATACTATCTTAAATTGATGGAGAAACAATACCTTTACATAGATTTTTTTGAGCTAGGGCGTTTTCAAAATGTCAACCCTTATTTTTCATCCCTTAGAAGTGAAGAAACCATGCTTACAATTGGCGAATAATATCAATCGAATAATATGGAAACAATATTTTATTGATGTTAGGAAGCTTTGTGCTACGCCCACAAAGGTAGTAAATTACGTAAACTGATACTACGAGTCCATCCTGCTCGTACATTTGTATTACAGGATTTAATTCCAGATTCGAATAATATGGAAACGATATTTTATTGATGTTAGGAAGCTATGTGCTACGCCCACAAAGGTAGTAAAATACGTTAATTGATACTACAAACCCCATCCTGCTCGTACATTTATATTACAGGATTTAATTCCAGATTCGAATAATATGGAAACGATATTTTATTGATGTTGGGAAGCTATGTGCTACGCCCACAAAGGTAGTAAAATACGTTAATTGATACTTCAAACCCCATCCTGCTAGTACATTTATATTACAGGATCTAATTCCAGATTCGAATAATATGGAAACGATATTTTATTGATGTTGGGAAGTTATGTGCTACGCCCAAAAAGGTAGTAAAATACGTTAATTGATACTACGAACCCCATCCTGCTCCTACATTTGTATTACAGGATCTAATTCCAGATTCGAATAATATGGAAACGATATCTTATTGATATTAGGAAGCTATGTGCTACGCCCACAATGGTAGTAAATTACGTAAACTGATACTGCGAGTCCATCCTGCTCGTACATTTGTATTACAGGATCTTATTCCAGATTCGAATAATATGGAAACGATATTTTATTGATGTTGGGAAGCTATGTGCTACGCCCACAAAGGTAGTAAATACGTAAATTGGTACTACGAACCCCATCCCGCTGTACATTTTGGTTTATTTTTCTAATAATAAGCCTATGTGATCATATCGCAAAAAATTTTTATAACCCCCCCTCAAACTTTGTCACTTTACGTTTCAAGGTGCGTAGAATCCAAATTTGCAATGTCCGTCCGCTGTTCGCCGTCCGCCGTTCGCCGTCCGCCGTTCGCCGTCCGCCGTTCGCCGTCCGGGCCATAAAAGGCCTTAGAATCGGTCTAAACACCCCGATCTTTCACACATAGACTCCATTGGGGGTCTAGTTGGTCCTAACGTCGAACTATTCCGATCGCTTCATTCGTATAGAAGTTATGGGCAAATAACCGGCCAAAAAAGAGGTTTTGCTTAAATATGCGTGGGGTGACATTTTCCAAGTATTTTTCTTCATGTTGGATGGTTGGTGGCTTTATAGACGATTATATAAAAAAATAATAAACCATTAAAATAATAAACCATAAAAATAATAAACGTACGATAAATCAGAAACACGAGTGTGAATCGCAAAAGAGGTCTAATCTCCGTGGCTTTATAGACGATTATTAATATAGAAGAAAAAAAATAAACCATTAAAAAAATAATAATAAAATAATAAATAATAAAATAATAAACCATAAAAATAATAAACGTGCGGTAAATCAGAAACACGAGTGTGAATCGCAAAAGAGGCCTAATCTCCGTTCAAATTAAAGCTGACCGAAATGCCATCGATGTTTTTCTTCATGTTGGATGGTTGGTGGCTTTGTAGACGATTATATAGAAAAATAATAAACCATTGTGTAATAATTTGCAGCGTTTTTATTACAGGATCTAATTCCAGATTCAAATAATCTGGAAAGAATATAGTATTGATTTTATTGAAGCTATGTGCTACGCCCACTGTTTAGCATATTTATGAATGGGTAGCATACATTCCACTTCATTGGCAGATGTTTTCAATATTATTTATCCAAGAACAATACAAATACGGAGAAATTAAGTTGATACTGACGAAGCCATGTGCTACATCCCTTTGAAAATAAAGGCCTGAATGTATAACCTTGTGAAGTCACTCTCTGAGGCAAATTCGGGGGTCTGATGACCAGTTGGCACCTCAAAAGGACCAGAAGTGCGGTGAAAATCCGAAACGGGAAACGTGTAATATACATATGAACAATTTACATAAATAACGAAAACCTGCGAATATTCTATGTATCCAAAAATGCAATAGCCCAGTGCTCAATGAGTTCGTGGAGACAAGTAGAACACGTTTATGGACTCTTAACATCTTCAAAACACACCCTGTGCATACAGTAGATTGCTATGGTATTTATTGTAATGTAACGAATTGGCACTTCAAGACATTTTTTGAATATTACGTGAATTATATTTTCACACAACTTGTTGATATCACAACACAACACAAGCAAGTTTTAAAGAATAGCGTATAAACTTTTCCTGTACAAAACATGTTGAATAAAATTACCAATGGGTGTTGAACAGATAATGATATTATCGTTCATCGACTGAATCAACCTATTTCAGTATTACCTACTGAAAATCGAAAAAACAGCAATATACGCGTTGGTACTCGATATACGAGTTCGGGGTGACGAAAAGAGTGCTTCTTGAGATTATTTTTCAACCAAGAGGTTGTATAATTTTAACGATTCGTGCTTTGTGCCACACCCACAAGGCTGACTACTCCGTCATACAGCTACGAGTATTATTCCAATTTTCTTAACCACAGCTTTGCTTTTTTTTAAATTCACTCAATAAATTGTACAGAATGAATGGATTTCAAAACTAACTTCAACAAAGAAAATTCAGCAAATTTCAAGAAGTAATGGAACACAATGCCATATTAAAAGAAAGATAATAACGAGAAAGGAGGAATTCTTATCGATTACCTCTTCAACTCTCTCGCAATTCCTGTTCGAGGTTTTCAGAAAAGAGTGAAAATCGATTACTTAGAGTTCATTACCTCGTGACTCGACTTCACGGCCACATGAGTTCGTCCATTGAAAACCTGAGGTTGAAATATAACGCATGGCGTAGGTACCTAACCATTTGGCAAGGGAAAATCGGCGAATAAAGCTCTCTCATTCAAAGGTCGTTAGCGGCTGATAGAACCATTAATTATGGATCAATGTCCCTCCCTCATTATTAAACTTCCTGGTCCTTAGGAAGGGAAGTGGGGCCTAATAAACTCGGCCCGATTTTATTTCCTATGTATGATTTTTTCTCTTGAAAATTATATTTACCCCATTTCTCTCTTATTGGTCCTTTTTGGCAATTACCCATTATTTTTCATGTAAACAACTTGTGAGGGGGGGTTCTTTTCTACTTCTCTTCTACTTTTCTATATTGACACATTTTGCGAAACGTTCTGAGATTGAATTGGGTGAGTTCACCAATTTGGCATTCTCCCACACCCTTGAAAACGGCTGGTTCCAGCCCTCAACTCTGCGGCGCCTTGCCAGCGCTATTCACACTGCAGCGGAATTGACGTCCAGTAAGCTCGAGCTTACTGGACGTCAATTCAGCTGCTGTGTGAACGGAAGCCACTATGCGTTCATATGTACAGCGTATATGTGAAGAACTGTATATGTCATCAGCAAGCGAAATGTGAATATCTGAGTCGGTTAACAAGTATCTCGGCCTTAATTAATGTTGGAATTTCAAAATTTTGTTAAAATGACCACTCCTTCAGGGGGACGTCACTTTACCACAACTATGATACGGACGTCATTTTGTACCAAGATGTAAATATATATATATATATATATATATATATATTTACATCTTGGTACAAAATGACGTCCGTATCATAGTTGTGGTAAAGTGACGTCCCCCTGAAGGAGTGGTCATTTTAACAAAATTTTGAAATTCCAACATTAATTAAGGCCGAGATACTTGTTAACCGACTCAGATATTCACATTTCGCTTGCTGATGACATATACAGTTCTTCACATATACGCTGTACATATGAACGCATAGTGGCTTCCGTTCACACAGCAGCTGAATTGACGTCCAGTAAGCTCGAGCTTACTGGACGTCAATTCCGCTGCAGTGTGAATAGCGCTGGCAAGGCGCCGCAGAGTTGAGGGCTGGAACCAGCCGTTTTCAAGGGTGTGGGAGAATGCCAAATTGGTGAACTCACCCAATTCAATCTCAGAACGTTTCGCAAAATGTGTCAATATAGAAAAGTAGAAGAGAAGTAGAAAAGAACCCCCCCTCACAAGTTGTTTACATGAAAAATAATGGGTAATTGCCAAAAAGGACCAATAAGAGAGAAATGGGGAAAATATAATTTTCAAGAGAAAAAATCATACATAGGAAATAAAATCGGGCCGAGTTTATTAGGCCCCACTTCCCTTCCTAAGGACCAGGAAGTTTAATAATGAGGGAGGGACATTGATCCATAATCAATCAGTTATGCAAATACCTGGTAAGCGACAAAAATCGAAAATCGAGTTTTTGGTATCGTTGGATTCAGCTTGTCAAGATCTACGATTCTGGAGTGGTTTCATTCAGTTACGTTTATTAAAAGTAATTAAATTATTACGTCAGGTAAGCGACAAGCCTTGTATCCGCGGTTTTTTATTTTGCAAATACCTGGTAAGCGCCAAATGTTGAATTTTATTTCGCAAATACCTAGTAAGCGCCACTAGGTTTCATTTCAAATACCAGGTAAGCACCAATTGGTCACTAAAGTAGTTACGCAAACACCTGGTAACCGCCAGAGATCGTCGTTTACCAGGGATTTGCGTAAATTCAGCTGGGCCAAACATCTGAGTCAACAAGCTGGTAAGCGACAGATTAATCTAAGAATTTTGCTTCCTCACTACCGAAGGTAGGGAAGCTTTGTATTCGTGAAAGAAGTAAAAAAAAATGTCCTCCAAAATCAAAATTTCCACTTGCTTTTTGCGTTATAGAGCTTCCCGAACAATTTTGGTTCCGTGTCTGTCTGTCGGTCTGTCTGTGGTCAATCCTTGTCCCGGGCAAAACTATACTAACCTGTAGTCCGATTTTGATGACATTTTCAGGGATTGTGCGGGTTAGGTCCTAGACGGTCCCCTATCAATTTCAGCACCTTCGGACCAATAGGAGCGAGTGCGCATGCGCAAACGTGAATTTCCTGGAACCTCGGTTTCTAATAAACCGATTTTGCTCAAATTTGGAGGTTAGTTAGGGACTAACTTCTAAGAGACACCCTATAAGTTTCAATCAAATTGGTCAAGCAATAGCCGCTGCGCATGCGCGAACTTTAAATTTATTGTTACAACCAAAACTCCGCAACTATTCAACCAATTTCGATGAAATTTTCAGGGATTGGGTGGGTTAGGTCCTAGACGGTGGACCGCTAAATAAAATTCTACGTTGAAAATACAAATATCATACTACTCGTGCCCACACTTACTTCCAGGTTCCCGTGTAAATTGCTTCTTTTATTGTGTGATCAAATGTTGTGGTCTGATTCTATACGTCCATGTTACAATGAGTGAGGAAGCTATACTGCCCACCCAACTTGGCAGACGTTTTATTGTCACGGTCACGTTCTTCCATCCGAGATTCCAACAAAAAATTGTGTGGTTTTTTTTAAACATTAAATTTTAATGATTAAAATGAATACTCGTGGTAAGAAGTTAGTTCAAATGTGCCTTAGTGACCTACAGGTATAACATAGTTCACGAGGAACACGATTTAGCTATGTCCTGACTATCACAAAACGTATCAATCGAGGGAGAGGGAACTATATCAATGGCGTTGAACCTGTTAGTTATAACCACATTTATTTTGTTATCATTTACTATCTTTTTATAAACATTTTCAAGTAAGTACAAATACTTACATGAATTCGGTGACCATCATGCTTTCTTTTTTTTCGTGCACCCTCAGTAGAAGGTTAGGAGTGACATTTTCCTGGTAAAGTCTCTGTTCTTTTTGATGTGACAACAAACAGGAAATCGACAAATAGGCACTTACCCTGTTATCAATGTTCTATTTTCTGTTCAATTAATTTCGCAATTACCAGTTAAGCGACACATTGGCGCTTACCAGGTTTTCAAAATTTAGATTTGGTCTCTGGGTTATTTTTGCAAAAACCAGGTAAGCGACAAATTGGCGCTTACCAGGTTATTGCAATTTAGGTTTCTGCTCTTGGTGATTTTTTCAAAAACCAGGTAAGCATAAAAATGATACTTGCAGACATTTTTCTTACATTTTGACCGAATAGCTGGAAAGAACACACCAAAAAAACCCCAGAGACGAAGTTTGACCTCTTAATTAACATGCCAACTACCAAAACAACGTGTATACTCGTAAAAACTTTGGACGCGTTTTTCTCAAAATCGACTTTTGTCGCTTACCAGGTATTTGCATAACGCGGTCCAATTAACGTATTTTACTACCTTTGTGGGCGTAGCACATAGCTTCCCAACATCAATAAAATATCGTTTCCATATTATTCGAATCTGGAATTAAATCCTGTAATACAAATGTACGAGCAGGATGGACTCGTAGTATCAGTTTACGTAATTTACTACCTTTGTGGGCGTAGCACAAAGCTTCCTAACATCAATAAAATATTGTTTCCATATTATTCGATTGATATTATTCGCCAATTGTAAGCATGGTTTCTTCACTTCTAAGGGATGAAAAATAAGGGTTGACATTTTGAAAATGCCCTAGCTCAAAAAAATCTATATAAAGGTATTGTTTTTCCATCAATTTAAGATAGTATAGAATTTTTAAAATTTTAGAGACCATGCGGAGCTCTGCAACACAAACCGTTAGCTCCCTACGAGACCTTAAGGTTTTTCCTTCGATAAAACAAAATCACGAGTGTGAATCACCAAACAGGTCTAATCTCGTTCAAATATTATCTGTCCAAAAATTTTCATACGAAGGACCCTATTTTTCGAATCGAATGCGTAGCGTTTATTTCTTCCAAAAAATTGATTTTGAAGGTGTGAAGGTAATTATGTAGCAGGTAAAAAGAGTTACAATGGTAAAATTGTGATCTTTTCAGACGAATGATCTATACAGAAAAATAATAAAAGAAAGGTGTTACTTTATACTCACTACCATATCTACGAATGGAGGTCTTCTTCAAAAAATCCACTTTCTAGCCGTCAAAATCATTTGTAAGTATCACTAACGGATTCAGCGTGAAAAATTACACAGGAATTGATACCAAACTCGTCATGTCATCCTAACATGGACGGTGGCCAGTGGACGAAATTTGTGATTCCCGCCCAACTTGAATTTTCCGCGCTATAGATCAACCTCCTACGAACGGGGATCGTTAAACTTCTACCTCTGAGGTTTGCGCCTCTCTCATTATCACGATCTTTACTCGTCTGGCTCCCACATTATTTTCAATCCCCGAGTTTTTCGCCTTTTCTTGGTTAATTATTTTCAATAACAAACCTTTGGAAACGACCAAGAAAAAAAATTAACCCCCCTCAAAATTTGTTGGTTTACGTTTCAAGGTAGGTGGAATTCAAAAATCGAATAAAAATTAGGCCGTCCGTCCGCCGTACTCGGCTCTTTCGTCACCCAGCATTGACCGATTTTGATGAAATTTGGTATAGGGGCCTTTTAGGGTCTAGTTGTGCGCCGAAGATTTTGGTTGCTGTAGGTCACTTCTAAGGGTTGAAATTTTGAAAACGCTCTATCTCAAAGAAGTTTTTTAGAAAGGTATTGTTTTTCCATCAATTTAAGATTTTTGGTAGGTTTCTGACTAGTCCTGTGTACTTAAATGGAGGTGGAGAAAATGGCCAAGCTAGTCTTCAGTATTGTTGTATCATTGTTAGCACGACGTTTACGTCCTGGAACAGCACCCTATTCATGTGACTGATATAATTTTTTCTTATGGTAGAGTTCAGATGTTTGTAACGCAGAGAAACACATTGACTTATTTTTAAATAAGTTCTAAGAAAAATATTCTTTAAAAAATTCCAAGAAAAAAGTTTTTTTTTCACTCGTCTGCAGGGATCACAACTTTGCCATTTTCACTATTTTTTTTTTAAATTTGTTACTCACCAACCATAGGTACTTGCTAGGTAGCAAGTACCTATGGTTGGTAAGTAACAAAAGTAGGTAGGTACCTACTACATAATTACCTTCACACCTTCTCAATCAAGTTTATTCGGAAGAAATAAACTCTTCACACTCGATTCGAAAAATAGAGTTCCTTACAGGAGTTTCTGTTATAAAACGAAGGAAACCCTTCAAGTTCTCGTAGGGAGCGAACGGTTTGTCCTACAAAGCTCCGCGTGGTCTCTAATATTTCTAAAAATTCAATACTATCTTCAATTGGTGAAAAAACAATACCTTTGTTTCGAGAGTTCCCGAGCTAGCGTACTTTTGAAAATGCTCAACCCTTAACTTTTACTCCTTAAAAGTAACTGATATCAATGAAAAACTTCGAGACACAATTAGACCCCCAATGGAGCCCATATACCAAATTTCAACCAAATCAGTCCATGGTTGGTAAGAAAAGTGCCGCGTATGGCGGACGGACGGAAAATTGTTTATTCGATTTTCGGTTTCTACGTTACCTTGAAACGTTAAACATCAAATTTTGAGGAGGGTTGAAATTTTTTCTGTTTGTCGATTCCAATGATTCATTATTGAAAATAATAAATCAAAAAATGCCGCGGATGGTCGGTTTTTTTAAGTTCGATTTTCGGATTCTACGTACTTTGAAACGTAAACCAACCATCGTTACTACCTACCTACTACTTAACTACACGATCAATCACAATAACAATCAAGTTTATTTAGAATACATAAAAGCTTCACACTCGATTCGAAGAAATAGGGAACTTGATTTCGGAAATTTACGTTGCTAGGACGCTTTTATCCCGAAATTCAATATTGTTGAATATTTTTCAACTTTAAATATTATAAAGCTAAGATTTTTGCGCGGTTTTTGGTGTTGAGGTAGGTTCGTGAAAAACCATTCAGAAGTAAAAAATTAGCAACCAAATGAAAAAGCTTCTTACTAAAACACAAACGGTGGATACCGCTTTCGTACAAGTACTCAACCACGAGAGACATATTATGCCTTATGTTCAATAAATTGAGAGCTTTCCAATGAGTGGTGAACGATTTTTGTGGGGTGGAAAATGAGGAAGTTAGTTTTCCCTAGGAACGATTGGTTGTACGTGAAAATCATCAGAAATTGAGGACGCTGAGACGGCGTTCCAGGTGTTTTAGTTCGATGGCTGCTGGAGTGGGCGAACCGGGGATTGCAACCTGGACGCCACTTCCACCGCTTCGTGTAAAGTTTAACTTTTGCAAATCATATACGAAACGTGCGCAGCGTCCTAGCGGAAATTGCGTGCACTAAATCTATACGTTTGCTGAAGAAAACCGTCAAAATGACGTCCTCCTAAAAAAGGGGGAGACGCCTCAATGAGTCATTCTGTACAAGATGAGCCTGTTGTGTAAAATGACGTCCGTATACGGACGCCACTTGCACCGGACGCCACTTTGAATGTAACTTTCTGTAGGGTGGACGCCAGATGCACGCAATATGCATATATATATATATATAGTATTATATATATATATATATATATATATATATATATATAATATAT